>OZ034801.1:53057230-53314730 GCA_964028335.1 Altica lythri
TCATCAACCATGCTAAATTAGACATTAATGTAAATTTTGAAATAATTTTTATCTCGATGGTCAACCTTATATAAAAAGCACGTCTTCGTCTTGTGTTTTGACAAGGACCGCATTAAAAATGACTTGATAAGTCGAAAGCGCTTTGCAATATATGTATTTAAAAAAAAATTATCCACAAGAATACAAATACTTGCTTCATTCTGGATGTTCTATTATTGTGCACATAGCTTAAATTAAATATGCAAATGTTCTAGAAGACAAAAAAATCGTGTGTAAATTTTTGCAAAAATACGGCTCGAGAAAAAACAGAGTGGACTTTAATGCTACTGCCCCTATACTGTGTTACAGGAGCAGTACATCTCTGAAACGTTTATATGAAAATTAAAAAAAAACTTTGAAAAAAAAATGGCGATTGAAAGAAAGGAAAGACTTATGACAGAAGGTGATCCTATGCATGAAATTAAGACAAACAAAAATGATAATACATATACTGATGAGTATATTAAACAATAGAACTCTTGAAGGGTTGCAAAATAGTTATGATAGCGACACATACAACTGATGCAGAAACAATATTTGTATATGCCAGTGAAGATAAAATTGTGGATTTGGACGGTTTGATTGTAAATGTAAGTTTTGTCTATACTTTCTATTGGAATATTAAAATATTATCTTTTAGGAAAACACTGATGTTCATAGTATCTGGATCTGGAAAATTGGAAAGGGCGAGCAAGTACTCTGCTGGCACCGAGGCCACATATGGCCCATTGAGTATTCTCTCGTGTAGGGATATCCACATCTCAGGCTTTTATCAGGCCTAAAGATTTAAAATAGGTGATGATACTTCCGAGGGGGATTTTCCTTACATGGCTGTTGTAAGCCAGCACCCGGCCTTCACGGATCTTTTGATTACAGAAAAAACAGAGTTTCCTCTACAGTTCTTAGTACTGTATAAAGTTTTGATGAGAGTGTTGTTTGACAAGGTCCACGACAGCGTTTTTGATTTTTAGTTTCCTGTTAGCCGTACCTACATTTTTATAAACAAACTAGCGGCCGCCCACGACTTCATCCGCGTGGAGTTTAGTTTTTTGCCACCGAGTTTCAAACAAATTTGCAACCCCTATTTTAAATCCTTAGGGATGGAATTTAAAAAAGTCATTTCTTAGTACACCACTACGTAATAAAACAAATTTATTCTCGAATTTTCAAGACTCTACGCGTCTATCGACAGTTTCATGTCGGCCAGCAGCAGCGTGCTACCGTCTCACCGCTCCACACACCCGCTCAGTAAAGCGCGAGTGGTATTAGACTATTATTATTTTAAAACTTTAAAAACTTCCATTTTTTATCCCCTTAGGGGTGGAAATTATTAAAATTCTTTCTTAAGGGATGCCTACGTCATAGTAGCTATATGCATGCAAAATCTCAGCCCGATCGGTTTAAAATTGACAAAGTTTCATACAAACTTTCATCCCCTATTTTATCCCCTTAGAGATGGAATTAATCAAAATCCTTTCTTAAGGGATGCCTACGTTATAGTAACTATCTGCATGCAAAATCTTAGCCCGATTGGTTTAAAATTGACAGAGTTTCATAAAAACATTCATCCCCTATTTTATCCCCTTAGGGGTGGAATTAATCAAAACTCCTTCGTCATAGTAACTATATGCATGCAAAGTTTTAGCCCGAACGGTTTAAAATTGACAAAGTTTCATACAAACTTTCATCCCCTATTTTATGCCCTTGGGGGTGGAATCAATTAAAATCATTTCTTAGTGGATGCCTACGTCATAACATCTACCTGCATGCCTGATTTCAGCCCCATCCGTCCAGCGGTTTGAGCTGTGCGTTGATAGATCATACAAACTTTCATCCCCTATTTTATCCCTTTGGGGTGGAATTAATCAAAATCCTTTCTTAGCGGATGCCTACGTCATAATATCTACCTGCATGCCAAATTTCAGCCCCATCCGTCCAGCGGTTTGGGCTCTGCGTTGATAGATCACTATGTCAGTCAGTCAGTCACCTTTGAGTTTTATATATATAGATGGCTCTTGTGTTTACCTAATCAGTTTTATACTCTGGTTCTGACTCTGGTACAAATTTTCATAAAACATGGTTACAATATTTTTGTTTTTTTTTATATACACCATTAAATAATTTTTAGCTATCATAATACACACATTAATCTGTGATACACAGATTCTATGATAATTCCCCACACGAAAATTGCACACTGCATAATCCCCACAGCCATAAACATCCATACGCAAACTACCCACACTGAAATATCCCCACATGGAAAATTGCACACACCGAAAAATGCCATCATGGAAAAGTACCCACATAGAAAAATGAACACAGAAACTTTTCCAATTTTATTTTACTGTAAATATTATATATTTTTCTTACAAAAATTTAATTGTTGATAGTATTTAGGTGCCAGTATTTAGAAAAAATTATTATTACTTGTTTAAAACAAGTTGTTCTCAAAGTTATTCATTTTCCTGATGGAATTAGGTTGTTATAAAAAAATGTACGAATGACTTATCTGTAAAATGAGAAGATTTCATTGAAAATAATTGGGTCGCCATATTTTTCATGTCCCATATCAGCAGATTTTAACAAGATCTTCAATAGTTGCTGTTTATGCTGCAATTTTTATTTTTCAACATATTTAAATACACTTTGCGGGTGGCGACAAGACACGCGACAGTTTAAATTTATACTCCGTCCAAAAATAAGACTCCCTTTAAAAAATAACTTTTTTAGTGTGGTTTACTAAATTTTATTTTAATTTTTTTATCACATATTTAATTTTGTTTTAACTTGTTACCCAGTTGTTTTTTGATCGGAACTACTGGGACACAAATAAAAATTTATTTTATGTATATAGTAACAATTTTTTATTAAAATGTGTTTAATTTTCTGTGTGCATTTTTCTATGTGGGCATTTTTCTGTGTGGGTATTTTGCGTGTGGGCGTTTATGACTGTGGGGACTAAGCTGTGTGCAATTTTCATGTGGGGAATTATTCGGTTACCGATATACACCGTAGTGGTTTTGATATTTCGATAAAAGATTTATTAATGTGTGATTTCAATAATTTAAAACTATCCGAACATTACTGTAGCAAAATTGACAACAATGCAAGCGTTGCCTTTTGCGTCGTAGGTATTTCAACAACCTGTTTTGTGTTCAAGTTCAAGCCCGGACAATGCGACTGCAAAATTCTCTTTATATATACATATATATATGTATATAAAAAGGATATATAAATTTTATACGCTGTATTTCTCTCTGTGTTAATCATATTGATGTAAAGTTGGCTGAATCTATAAGGAGTAAAAGAGCTGTTTGCGGCAATTAAATTGACGTATAGAAATGTCAACGGTTGCGGTTATCATTTTAAAACTAGTTTTGTTACGACACTTTATTTTTTAATTGTGATATAGTTTTAAAGTTATATCTGTATATTTAAATGATTCTCCGTTTTAAAAGAATACATTAGTTTTGTTTTACTATGAAGCCAAAATTTAGTACGGGGTATTTGACTCCTCAATCACATAAAAAAAAAGGATTAACAAATCAGAATTTACGATTACCAACAAGTCATCTACAAATAAACGATGAGGCTTTTCGAAAACTTATGAGTTGTCCGGAGAAAAAGAAATTTATTATAAAACTAATCTCATCAGAAAAAGATGCCATCGAAGCTTACAAAAGAAATCTTCAAAGTCCCTCAAGTCCTATGTTGAAAGTTAAGAATAAGACAGTTGAAAGTCCAACCGCATTATATAGACGACGAATTCTTGAGTTACAGAATAACAGTTTACCAAGTAATAGATCTGTTTCCAGACAATCAATAGCTTCCACCGTTCCTTCTCCAGTACCATTTAACAAAATCTTGGAAGGAGTTATAGCATATGTAGAGGTTAAAAGTGGTGATAGAGATCGGTCAGAAGGAGTAAAAGCCATCATGAGGTTAATGGGGGCCACAATTAGAGATAAAATAACTAAGGATGTTACTCATATAATTTTTAAGGTACATTTAAAAAGTTATAATATCTATGTTTAGTTGTGAATTTGCATAAGATTTAAAAGTAGAGATTTTTTTTTCGGAATTGGTTCAAAATCTAAGTAGTAGGAGGAGTAGGAGTTTCCTATAACTGTGTAATTCTAAGCCTCTCTGAGTGTTACTTTCTGCTTTTTTTTATAATTATTACTCACAAATATTTTCACATTAATGTTAGCATATAAACTGTTTATTTATTTATTTATTTGTTTTTATAGTAATAGGTGCATTACTGTAGAGTTGTAATTATGAAATTGATGAGAATTTCAGCATAGTTTGAATACTTATTTGTGTTAGATTCAATGAGAAGAAGTACAACCTAAATTTTTAATTTTGCAACTACATGGAAAAATAACAGTTTCTGTACCACAAAGACAATTAAGTTATTAAAAATACGTTAATTGTCACTATTAACCATTTTATTTGGAAATAGTTTAGGTCTGATCACTACTTATTTTAATTTAATTTAAATAGAAATTAAATAGTTTTGTTACAATAATTAACAGTTAGTTTGTGACAACTAATTTTTTATAAAAATTAAAATTATTAATAAACAAAAAGAATATGCTAACACTCGTTAAGTTTGATATTTTGTCTCTGCACTACTACATCCAGATCTTTACGTAAATGTGTATTCTTTTAGGATGGATGTTTTACTACTTATCAAAAAGCAAGTTTATTGAAATTAAAATTAATTTCTATATTGTGGGTAGACGCATGTAAAACCAAAGGTGTAAGAATGCCTGAAAAAGACTATCCTGCTATAGGAACCGGTGCTTTTGAAATGAATTTATCTACTGTATGTTCAGTAAGTATTTAAAAATTTCTTACGTTCCATATTGGTCATTATCGATGATCGGTTCATATTAATAACTTTTACATTACAAATGATATTGCTTTAACTTTACACAGTACAATTATTCTTTTAAATTTTTGTCCCATTATTTTTTAACACATTTGTTACGGGTTTTTGGCTTTCTGTTTAATATGTTACTATTTTTAAAGTACGTCTTTTACATTCTTTTGATACGATTATTTTTTCTGTTTGTAAGGCATTTTTATAATCTTTTATTCTCATTTTTACTGTTTATTTTATATTCTTAAAATTTATTTAAATTATGAGAAAACATTTAATGTTACAGATTATTTTTTATTTGTTAGTCTCTAGTTGCTTTAATTGTTAAATGGTTGTAGTGTAATTATAAAAACTTATTTTATTTAATTTTACAGCAAATGCAGAACGAATATGAAGAACTCGTACGAGAAGAATTAAGTGAAAGCATGGTCTCTAGAGTGCCTCGAATTGATAGAAGAAAAACTATCGCGACACCAAACATATCGAATAAATTTATTTCAACAGATTTTACCCGGTCGGGATCTGAAGATTCAGAAGTACAGGGTTTTATGAATAACAATACAATTATTGATTCTTCAGTGATAGATTCAGACACAGAAGCAATTGTAGACGGTATTTTTAATACAAATCTTAAATATATGCGTAGTTTTACAAATACTACAAATAATACTAATTCAGATATGGATCTGACTGATATGCATGGAGAAGTTTATAACTGTTCATCTCATGAGAATCTTTCTATCAATGATTCTAGTAATATTTATAATAAAAAAACTCCAAAATTAAATCTAACTGAAGATGTTTCTACGCAAAGCGAATCACCTAATATTCTAACTATTAATAAGACCTCTAGAAAATCTGTATTATTGGAAGATAAAAACGTTAAAATTCTTAGTAAATGTACAAGTACAAAAACTCGAAGCCGAAGTGTAAGTAAAACAACTCCGGACCAAACTGGTGATAATTTAACAAACAAAAATAATAATTCCAGCAGTGTTGAAACCGACATGTCACATTTACGTTTATCAGATTCAAACAAAATATCTTCTTTAAGTTTATCTCATGTTTCAAACGGTGAACAGTTATCCGATAAAAAAGAAAAATCTACTAGTACTAAAATGTCTTCCCTACGTATATCTGATACTGAAAGTGTAAGTTTAAATCGACTAAAAGATCGCTTAGAATTTGGAGATAAATCATTAAGTCCGATGAATCCCAATGTAATGAGTGGAATTTTACAAAGTTTAGATTCCGATGAAGATTTTAGTTTAGAAAAAAATGATACGAAAACACCTAAAAATCAATTGAATTCTATGTTAACGAGAAATGTTACGTTCCGAAAAAAGTATATTCCTACCACAAGCAGTAATGACTCCAATATACCTGACGATGGTAGTGGTTTAGTTTTAAATAAACCAAACACGTTTAATTGTGAACCGATTGAACAAAAATCAAAATCGTGTATTAATCTTCGAAATAGAAAACAAACTATTAACACTATCGGTAAAATTAAATCACCCGAATCAGATGTAAAATCTGAAGACAAATTAATTAATGACAATTCACACATTGAATGTGTCCCCGGTATAACTTCTAGAAACAGACGAAAAACTTTTGCTGTTATAAATAATACAGTAAATAATAAGAAATTTTTAAAGAGTGACAGCGATAAAACTATTGCAGAAAATAAAGATCAAAATACTATGTATGGAAATAATGAACACCTTTTAGAATGTGATATAATTAATACACGTAGTACACGAAGGACTCTTGGATCCACAGTAAATAATACAGATAACTGCAAATCTACTCCACATTTGCAAACAAGTTCCACAGTAAATAATTCCGAAGAAAAATTAAATAATGACAATACAAGCATTAATTGTGCACCAAGTAGGATTACTAGAAGCAGAAGAAAAACTATTGCAGTTACTAATACTGAAAACAGTGAAGATGTTTTAGAAAATGGCAGAGATAATGCTAATGAAGGAAATCAATATCAAGTTACTTCTTTAGAAAATAACGAAAACTTTTTAAAATGTGATACAATTAGTAAACGAAGAACTATTGGATCTACAATAAATAATCAAGATTTGCAAACCAAAGAAAATACTTGTGAAAAAAGTAAAAAGATAAGAAGACTCTACAATCCAGAAGACGACGTATTTCCTCTAAATACTTGTGATGAAGATGAACGAAAAATTATAAGACAAAAAACTAAAGATAATTTAGGAATTTTTAAAAGTTCGTCAATACTTCTTTCTAATAAAGCACAATCCTTTATTAAAAACAATGAATTAAATATAAACCATATCTTTAATCCCAAGATTAAACCATCTCCAACGAAAATTTTGATGTCGAACAATAACAGAATTAATAATGATGACGACGATAAACAATTAAATAAAGTAGATAAAGATAAGACTCATAATTCAAGCACAAGTCCTGTTGCGGCAAAACAATCACTACATACTTCTCCTTTAAAAGTTCTATCAGATAAATCTGATTTTGACAATGTTAATCAGGATATCATAAAATCTAAAAAAAAAGTCAAACCAAGCAGTGCGAAAAAACATTTAAAAACACGTAGCTCACAAAAAGTATCTCAAGTTGATGATGATGGAAATGGAAAACAAATTAATGCATCACCAGAACTATTAAAGAAAACGCAAGACAGTCCATTAACTCCACCAAGAACAAATATATTCAAAACAAATGTTAAATTGACACCGATCACTCCCGTTAGAAATCGACGAAGCACATTAGACTTCGAGTCCAAATCTGTATTTACCAAAAATAAATTGAAAATGAGCAAACTGATGCAACCCAGTATAGTATGTACTAGGATGCATAGAGCTGAGGTTGAATTGTTTAATCAAATTGTAAACAAACTTGGAAAATTTGTAACAGAACAAGAAGTTACTAAGAAAACTACACACCTTGTTGCAGGAGAACCAAAGAGAACGATTAATATGCTCAAAGCTATTACAAAAGGATGTTGGATTTTAAAAAAGGAATGGGTAAGTTTAATATTTATTTCTATATTGACATAAATTCTAAATATTATTTGTATGTGTTAATTAAATCGATATCTGAATTTATGTATATATAAGGTTTGTTCCAACAGAGCCTCTCTGACTAGTACATGAACACGTTCATGAACTATAAAGTGCGCAA
Organism: Altica lythri; assembly: GCA_964028335.1. Classification (NCBI taxonomy): domain Eukaryota; kingdom Metazoa; phylum Arthropoda; class Insecta; order Coleoptera; family Chrysomelidae; genus Altica; species Altica lythri. Next base: position 53,065,338 of record OZ034801.1, read on the forward strand.
GTCCAGTACATGTATTAGTTCATGGTTTATAGTCCTTGTTGGAACGCTTCTATTCTTCCACTCTCTTATCATTTGTCTGTGTCTCTTATCTTTATTACTAATAATAAATTTATTCTTTGTTGAGTAACACAATAGTTTTTGGTTTTTGTAACCCTAATTTACCCTAGGCTAGCTCCTGGGTTCGTGGCTTCCTTCTGAGTTTTATCAATTTTTCCCAAACAATTAATTCTAGGCGCCAGTAGGTACAGACAAACAAATAATACGCAAAAAATCAGTTTAAGACGATTTATTAGATCAAGAATTCAAGAATTTTGGTAAAAAATTTGAAATAAATAATTAATTAATTCTCTTATCTTTATTTATTCTGGCTTCTATTTCGGTGGAGCTTGACTATCTATCTTCAGGAATTCTTTCCTACTTCCAATTCTTAAAGGAAGAATCTTCTTTAATAAACTATCCCGGAATGGTTTTTCCTTTGTGACGACTTCTTGTTCAGGTACAAAATGGCTGACTGCTGTCAGCGATTTTTTATTGAATTGAAAGATAATTCTTACTAGGGCCCTTCTTGATTTGGCAATACCCTAATAACGAAATTATAATCAAAACTCCAACCATTAATAATTTACAATCAAATATATTCGCTATCTGGTTCTCCATATTTTCGAGAAAAAATTAATTATATTCACTTGTTTATATATTTTATGATCACAAAAAGCTGACTTTTACGATAGCAAATGTATTTGACATTAAGTGTTAGTAAAATTTTAAAATAACAAATTCACCGTAATTTGGACAATTTAATACAAATAAAATTTGTACTGAAGCAAAAATTTTACTTACATAACGAAGGGCCAAAAATATTCAGATAATGTTTCTGATTTAGTGAAGAAACGGAGTGAAAATGAACGAATCGAACTAATAAGCTGACGAAGAAAACAATTCGCCTGTCTCTCTCCACGACGATGCGATACAACTTAAAATAAATATCAAATATATTCAGGTGAATTTCGGCCCAAAAACGAACGTTACATTTTGAATAGTGTGAGGATTAACTATAAGATAATTTTAAAAACGAATAAATATCTCAGATAATAAACAAATTTTTTATACACAGTATTTTTAATTTAAATAATATTTTTTAAAGAAGTTTCTGAGCTTGCAGAGTTTATCATTATAAAGCATAGTTTAATTTAATCTGTTTTATAAAGAATACAGAGTACAAAGTTCCTAAAGCGCGTGTCCTGACAAATTAACCATGCATCGAACCAAGGATAGATTTGACCGCACATAAACGCGTTCATGTACGAGTCAGAAACTTTGTTGGAACAGCACTTTGACAGTACACGGGATTATTCGGTGTTCTGTTAGAACGGTCTAATCTTACTGCGCATGCGTCTGACTAACCCATTATAGTCTGCTCGACAAGTTGAAAATGGTAAAAAATAGAGATACTGGATGCGAACTCTCTAACGAATAGAAAGGAAATTTCCTTGCTATTATAGCAAACTCTTCTCTATCGTAAAAAACGGCACTCTCTAAGTTTCGATCGGCGAAGATCGGCACTAAACGTAGTTATTCGGGTTGTGTTAAATAGAAAGACCAAATGAGGTCTTGCTATTTTTTTATCTCTCTTGGGAGCATGAAATTTTACATATGTCTATCTATCTTTCTTTCCGTTGTTTTTTCGGACGTAGTTAACTATTATAGTAAAGTATCTATCTTATATTCTAATTTTTTGTTGTTGTGCCTGATATTGATTGTGTTTAAAGTTGAAGAGTTTATTTATTATATGTTGTTTTATAGTTAGTGTTTATCTTTGGTTTGATCTCTCAGTCTCTACAGAATCGGGTTAAATCTCTGCTTAGTCGATAATGCTTGCGAAATTCCGTTTCAGGTAACTCGAATGGGTTAGAGCGGTCTCGTAGTGCTCTTCGTTTTATCCGTAATCCTTCCAGGATTTCTTCGCCTTCTACTTCCTCCACAAAATGCATGAAAATTGGTAGCATGTTTATGTACAAAGAATAAACGAAAGTTTATGATCTAACAAGAAAATAAAAAACAAAACTGAAGAAACAACTAGAAAAACAACAATAATTGCTACGAAGCACCAAACAATCTATTTTATGATAAACTTTGAAATCCACAATCCATATATTATTGAAAAGAAGTAAAAATATTTGAAATTATTTTATTATTGACACTTGTCATTAAACCTAAATAAAACGAAACAGTAAAATCCCTAGATTTATTACTAGAAATGAGTCAATGTTTTCAGGTCCGATAAGCTTCCATTTTCTGTTGCCGATGTCAGCCGATTGTGATAGAAAACAGCTTAGAGAGTACCAACTGTTAATAGCAAGAAATTTTCTTTCTTGTCTATCTCTATTCGCTGGGTGCGTCAGTCATAGTGGGGGACACAAAACTGATGCCAGCGCCCGCTACGGACAATACAGAACTAAGGGTGGCTCTTTATCACATAAGTCTATAAAAATAACACGTGTGTCAGTTTAATAAAATAAATAAAATAAAATGGGTCACAAAAGTTGTTGTGTAGTCGATAGCAAAAATACTGGTAGAAACCACAATTATTAATTTTACAAGTTCCTGGTTGCCAAGTGAAAATTAAATCAACAAAAAAAATGTACAGATGCTGTTTAAAGGCAAAAGTAATTATTATTGTAACCCAAAACCGTATTATATAAAATAATATCTTATACATATGTACATCCTGTAAGAAAACTAAGTACATAATAATTTAATTGATTCTTAATACGAATTCCATTTTTTATCTTACAAATTAAATAAAGAAAATAAAAAATTAACATTCATTCGTAAATATAAAATAAAGGTAAATAGAACGATTCGTTATCATTTATATAATTGCAGATTGTTATATATTTATTATTAATACTGATTTTTCATTCAACATTAATTTTTCAAAAATGAACATCTTGATACATTTTAACACTACTTATAACCTAATTCACTTGAGACTTGTTTTAGTGATTCTGTTTATTTTACTTACTGTTTTCCGCTGACCAAAAAAAAAATTGTAATTTAAAGTACACTCTGTGTTTGTTACATTTTACATTGAAAGAAAAATTAAGTTTTTGTACAACTGTCATTAAAAGTGACACTTTTAATGATAGCAAACAATGTTAAAAACGATTGTTTACATAGCAGCGTGTTAAAAATACTTTTAACACGTTGCCATGTAAACAAGTTTACTTTTAACACGGTTTAGTTTACTTTTAACACGGTTTGGTTTATTGTCATTGCAAATTCGCTCGTTTCATTATCAAAATAGGGAAGTTGTACAAAAAACATTGTATGGTATTTGTGTTAAAAGTGATTTTATTTTGTTCGTGAAATTGTTCAATTCGCTCCGCTCATTTCACAAACGTTTTCACTCACAAAATAAAACCTCACTTTTAACACTCATATCATAAATAACTATTATTTAATTTTGTCAATAACTATTTGACGTCCAATGCATGTAAATTTTTACAAAAGAGCCACCGTAAGTTGTATCGTTAGGTGGCGCTTGGGTTACGCACCCAGCGAATACGTTTTCTATTTCCTACATCGTTACGGAGTTCGCCTCCTGCTTTTCAAATTATGTGTGATAGCTCATTGGTTCCGAAATGACGTCTAGAAAAATTTGCCAAAAGCGTGTATTGCAATTTACATTGTCGTCCGAGAATGTATCGCTTGTTCTACTAGATACACAATATACTATTATTCTTAGTTTTATGAAAAAAAATTATTCTTTATAAAAGTCGTCTTACAATTAAAATATAACCATCAGATATCAATTTTTTTAAGCCGTATACGAGGTGTGTCAAAAAATATGAATTTTACTCAAGAGTAAAGTACATTTTTTTTGTTATTATGTAAAGTTAATCGTAATTAAAAACGGTTAAAGAGTCTGTCGCAACACCCCTTACCTGAGCCCAGTAGGGTGCTAATAAAAGAGCAATAAAAGAGACCTTTTCGCCTACCCTCACCGCATGTGGTTGTATGAATTCACGATTTTACAATCTATTGTTTATATTTAACAAATATATGTGTTTAATTTTTTATAAATTAAAATAAATAAATATCAGAAACGTAAAGATATTTTTTTTCTGATTTCAACCATATATAATACTTACGGAAAATTTTCTAGTTTACAGATATGACACCAAAATATTCTAAATTACACTGAGAAACAAACAAGAGATAATCTCATAATGTGGTACAAAAATACCCAATGATTATTAAATTTAAATCCAAAACAGCAAGGGATAATCTCATAATAATGTTTTGAAAATAATATATAAGTAATAGAATACCTTAATACTACAAAAATGCTTAATTATCAAATTTAAATCCAAAACAGCAAGGGATAATCTCATAATGAGGTGTTGAAAATAGATAAACTTTAACAATTCCAATAACAATCAGATTGAAAGAGATTTACACTAATTAAAATGCTATTGCATTACAAAACATCATAATGTTTTTTTAATATCAATTTGTATTGTTGGGTAATAACAGAAAATATATAAAATGTTAGCCATTATTCACAAACAATTATTTGTGTCTTGTTTAACTTACGGTATACATCATCCTATTGATTGTTCGGTAGTGATAAAAAATATATGTGTTTGTGTATGATGGAATTCCTCCGCAGTTCTACAGCTTTTAAGAATCACATAAAGGAAGTGGGTTTGGTAAATTTTTTGATAGTACATGGATTTGTTTCACGTTCCAGGACATGTGTGTGTGGGAATAGAATCGGTGATGGGTATATTTATGACTATTAATAGTATTAATATTAATTGACAAGTCCTGTTAGATACAGGCACTAAAGGTATTTTATGTTATATTGGGTGTTGTTTGTTTCTCAGTGTAATTTAGAATATTTTGGTGTCATATCTGTAAACTAGAAAATTTTCCGTAAGTATTATATATGGTTGAAATCAGAAAAAAAATATCTTTACGTTTCTGATATTTATTTATTTTAATTTATAAAAAATTAAACACATATATTTGTTAAATATAAACAATAGATTGTAAAATCGTGAATTCATACAACCACATGCGGTGAGGGTAGGCGAAAAGGTCTCTTTTATTGCTCTTTTATTAGCCTGCTGGGCTCAGGTAAGGGGTGTTGCCACAGACTCTTTAACCTTAAAAACTATTGTCAGATATCCAATATTTATTTATTTACAAAAGTCCATACTACAGGAAAAAGCCCAATTACAGTATAGATAAAAAAAACTTAATAGCAAACAAAGATGATAACAACAATTGTTATTAATTGTTAATTGTTGATCGTAATTGAAAACTATTGTCAGATTTCCAATATTATCCATCCGCCATGAAAAACGGTCTTTAATAACTTTCGGTATAAATTATGCACATTTTTTAAACAATTTTATTAAAAACATGACATAAAAAAAATAACAGAATCTGTTCTCATGGCGGATGGATAATATTGGAAATCTGACAATAGTTTTCAATTACGATCAACAATTAACAATTAATAACAATTGCCCCTATTTTCAGGTATTTAAAGGTACTTTACTCTTGAGTAATATTCATATTTTTTGACACACCTCGTATACGGTTAAAAAAAATTGATATCTGATAAATGTATTTTAAGTTGCACAACTTTTTATAAAGAATAACTTTTTTTCATAAAACTAAGAATAAAAAAGTTTCCCACATGATGCCGACTTAATTTGACACACTGTATAACAGGAATTGATGAAATTTTAACTTATTTATACTTTCGACATAAAATTATTAATTTTAAAATAACTTTATTTATTTTTTGAAACAATTATTGTAGCTGTTCCAGTCATTAGAGAAAGGAAAATGGCTCCCTGAAGAAGATTTCGAGGAAACTTCCTTTTCTCCAGCCGTACAGGTAATAAATAAAGTAGATAGCAAAGAATAATATTATTCTAACGCTTTATAAGTTTTTGAAAAAACATTTTCAAAGACAATGACCGTTCAACTAAGAAGAAACAACTACCTCCTGGGCTATATGCCCCAACGGATATTGGATTATACTTCAAAGTCAAACGGGGTTGGCATATCTACAAGATATTTAAACCAACCATTCTGGTTTGCAGTTAGAAGGGACAACATAACTTATAGACCGGTTTCGGTGTATTTGCACCTCGTCAGTATAAGGTATATGTTTGCAGTTAGAGGTAAAGATGTCACTACTATCATATCTTTTACACTTTCGTTATTGAAAGATATATAAAGATTATGATTTTAGTGCAATCTTTAGTCAGCGATTATGCTTTAAGCTCGCTGACGGATAACATATACCTTATACTGACGAGGTGCAAATACACCGAAACCGGTCTATAAGTTATGTTGTCCCTTCTAACTGCAAACCAGAATGGTTGGTTTAAATATCTTGTAGATATGCCAACCCCGTTTGACTTTGAAGTATAATCCAATATCCGTTGGGGCATATAGCCCAGGAGGTAGTTGTTTCTTCTTAATGGAACGGTCATTGTCTTTGAAAATGTTTTTTCAAAAACTTATAAAGCGTTAGAATAATATTATTCTTTGCTATCTATTGATAACACGCTTTATTAAATATGACAATGATACAGTTTTCTGTAAAAATACTTTAATAGTATCAAGACGAAAGTCTTGTTGTCAAATCGACTTTTGGTTTGCAGTTAGAGGTAAAGATGTCACTACTATCATATCTTTTACACTTTCGTTATTGAAAGATATATAAAGATTATGATTTTAGTGCAATCTTTAGTCAGCGATTATGCTTTAAGCTCGCTGACGGATAACATATACCTTATACTGACGAGGTGCAAATACACCGAAACCGGTCTATAAGTTATGTTGTCCCTTCTAACTGCAAACCAGAATGGTTGGTTTAAATATCTTGTAGATATGCCAACCCCGTTTGACTTTGAAGTATAATCCAATATCCGTTGGGGCATATAGCCCAGGAGGTAGTTGTTTCTTCTTAGTTGAACGGTCATTGTCTTTGAAAATGTTTTTTCAAAAACGTATAAAACGTTAGAATAATATTATTCTTTGCTATCTATTGATAACACGCTTTATTAAATATGACAATGATACAGTTTTCTGTAAAAATACTTTAATAGTATCAAGACGAAAGTCTTGTTGTCAAATCGAATTTTGGTTTGCAGTTAGAGGTAAAGATGTCACTACTATCATATCTTTTACACTTTCGTTATTGAAAGATATATAAAGATTATGATTTTAGTGCAATCTTTAGTCAGCGATTATGCTTTAAGCTCGCTGACGGATAACATATACCTTATACTGACGAGGTGCAAATACACCGAAACCGGTCTATAAGTTATGTTGTCCCTTCTAACTGCAAACCAGAATGGTTGGTTTAAATATCTTGTAGATATGCCAACCCCGTTTGACTTTGAAGTATAATCCAATATCCGTTGGGGCATATAGCCCAGGAGGTAGTTGTTTCTTCTTAATGGAACGGTCATTGTCTTTGAAAATGTTTTTTCAAAAACTTATAAAGCGTTAGAATAATATTATTCTTTGCTATCTATTGATAACACGCTTTATTAAATATGACAATGATACAGTTTTCTGTAAAAATACTTTAATAAATAAAGTTTTTTACAATCATTAATAAATTAATTCGAACCATGGATTTTGTTGAATTTCGAATAAAGTGAAGCTTTTAGTGATGTTTTTGTGCGTAAAACGGAGAACTGGAAAAATACGTTTTGAATCTTTTTGTTGAACAATATTAAGAAAATTATAAGTAACAAAGAGCACGCGTTTGTTAAATAGTTATACGCAAGCATTGCTTGGTATACTTTTGAAGTGGGAGCTGCGAATGAGAGATACAATGGAAGGTAGGAGGAGCCTTGATTTACACGAATTTAATAATTATTAGCAACGAGAGGTATAATGGTTCTGTTACTAAATTTTAACACGATTTTTCTGTCGCAACATTTCTTCCGAAACTAACATTAAAAGCTTCGCTTTAAAACTTATTGCATATATACTACGAAAGAAAAAAGTACCTGAAACTAATCTGCTTGTTTAGAAGCAGAAGTCATTTATATAATTATAAATGAGAGCTTTATTCAGCTACTCGAAGTCGTTTTATAGTCAGTAAGTGAAATATTAAAGTGTGTTCTATTAATATATTTATTAATACCAAAGAAAAACTCAAAGTCTCGTACCACAAAAATATTTAATTAAGGGCTACTATTTTCCCATCTAATATTAACCGTAAGGTGGCGCAGTTATCTCATATATTTAAACGAGAATTTCTTACTAAATTAAGTACTATAAAGCCACCGTACGGTGGTGCAGTGGATATCTTATATAAAATATCTAATATAGTCCATTTCACGGATTTTGGCCGATGACAGAAATCATACTCGAAGTAAATTTAGAGTTACATCTCTCTCAGATACAGGCAAGTTAGAAATTTAAATAAGGACGTTTGTTTTTTAATACCACACTTACGTAACTACATCTTGTTTCACCGGTTGATAAAAAGTATTCAATACGGAAGTCTTGACTTAATTCACATTCCTAGTAACCGTCATGTACGGCTCGTTGTTGAAGGGTTAAATTTAATAATTATTAATGTCATATTTTTGTAGATGTCAAACTACACTGATAGTTTCAGAAACTTACGACCTAATTTAGAAAAAAAAACTGTCCGCCATTGGTAACTTGGATGACAGTTTAATCTTATTTCAGTGGTTTCTTATATCAAATCGGCCGAAAACGATGAAATGGACTATATAAAAAAATCATTGAAAACAAAAAAAAGCAAAATGGTAAAAATTTGAAAAAATGAAAAGAAAGACACGACAGTGTTATGCGGTACAAAGTCCGCTGGAACAGCTAGTTTGAGATATGCATGATTTTCTGTTACTAATATATTTATTATTTTTGTAGAAAAATCGTCTGCAAAGACAGGCTTTTGGTCGTTCATATAGTATGGATATTTTTGAGAATTCTGGTCAAATATACATCAGCAGAGGAAGCACACCTAGATGTTCAGACCTGCGTGATCTGGTAGTTTCTTGCAAAGGAAATGTTACAAAAATTGCTAAACATGCCTCATTAGTTGTCGGAGAGTATGTAAGATACCAAGGGATTATTTGTGTTAAAGAAAGTTGGATTTTAGATTCTATAATTTCAAATAAACGATTACCCTACAAAAAATATTTAATAACTCCGAAACGAGACAGTATTGTTGTATAAATATGATAAAAGGCTATTGTTTATTTGTTAGAAAACTATTTTTATTTTTACTATTCTTTAACTTATATGTATAAATATTTGAGTATTATTAAATTTTTCTTTTGCCAACAATTTTGCAGTAGTCGATTTATTTTTAAATGTACCCTTAAAAAATGTTATTATAATCGTAGATTTTTTTCTGAATAATTAAAACAAAAATCATGTAATTAATATCAACCAAAAATGAACATGAACATAAATTCAAAGTTGAATTACAAAGAATAATATGTGTATTATGTTAGATAATATGTATTAAAATGATGATAACTTAATCCCAACCTTAAGGTGATATACTCCAACATTTTGGCGCGAAACCTAGAAAGAGCAACGATACTCAAACAAACCCAGTACAGAGAATAAATGTAAAATTTTTGTCAGGTATAAATTTACCCCGATATTTAAAACAGCTACTGATTCACCGAACTGTACTCGGAGGTTCATAGTAGAGGGCGCTTTAAATCAGCGAATAGAATATTTTAAATCTGTATTGCGTTTTTCTCAAAAATTTCAAAATATTTTGATATGAAATTTTAGTCATGAATAGTTTGTTTCATTTTACGTGGTAGACGCATGTTTTTATTACACAAAATTTTTTTTTCTCTATAAACCATCATAATTTTCTTTAAAGTTAAAGCTTTACAAAATTTTTGTATTCAAGAACTTCATAACAGTCATTTGGGAATTTAGAAAAATTGAACAGAGAGCACAAGTACTAGTTTTTGGGAAAGTTTGAATTTAAATACTACAATATTCATCAAAAGATATATGTAAAAAAATCATTAAGAAAAAATGATAACTTATTGCGTATCAGAATTGAGGTTTAATAAAGTTAGTGCAGGTATAGAATTTGGTTCGAAACCGTATTCGCAGCTATTAGATAAACTATTTATTCATTTTTAATACCTCCAAGACTTTAAAGATTTTTTTGTAGAATATAACACCATTGTGTAAAAACTATAAAAGTAAAAAGCATTACGACAGAAATAACATTAACAATTATAAAAATAGAGGTAATAGTGTCACGCCTACCAGGGTTGGTAGGTCTTTGGGGGTAAGTTCTCTAATGAGGTAGCTTGATAGAAACGAGAAGAATAAAATAACAAGTATATTAATAAAACAGAAATACAATATAAACAATATGAATATAAATTTATATGTATATATATTACTAGCTGACCCGGCCACGCGTTGCTGTGGCTAAGGTTTTTGTTATACTTATTACATTGTAGTAATCTATTTAAGAGGAACAGTAGTAGAACATCAGTCATGGGGACCACCATGCTTGTTTACATAGATGCCATTTGTAAAAAATATGGCGACCTCCATGACAGATTTTCTACTACTGCAACCCCTTAATACAATGAAATTATTATTTACGAATGAAGACGGAAACGTTAAAGCTGGTATAAAAATTCACTGGATTGATATTAAGCAAAAATCAATACAAAAGAATTTTAAAATTTATTATTATTTTTATTGAAGTTTATAACAAATGAGTATATTACTGTCACGCCTGGAGAGATTTGAGAGAATGTGCCTTAGTGTTATAGGATAAGGAGTAGCTTGCTAAAGGCACTCCCGGCCAGGTATCCTGCTGAAGGCAGAAAACTAACCAAGGGTAAGATGAGATAAACAACAGGAAACAAACAACAAATATATTAACGAATAAATAAGCAATAAGAATGAGTGATAAACATTAAGAATAGGGAGTCTTACCAAATAAATTACATGGTGGCATGTCACACTTACTCACGAAAATACGTCAAGAGTCACAATTGCCCAGACCCCAGGGTCTGTTTTAGGGACACCCCAAAGGGTGTCTGACCTCAACAACCTGCTTTTAAAGTCAATTCATATTCTACGTGAGAATCAAAATTAAACTATTTAAACACGTGCCAAGATCTAAAGTAATGACTTTGACCTGGTAAAATGTAATACATAACAATACAATAAAATATAAATTAATAAATTAATATGTAGGGCAAAACTACCCTATCACTTATGTGGCATTAAAAAGTAAATAACATGTAACACTTTAACTTATGCATGAATGAGGTAGGTAGGGCAGATAGTCTTAAATCTTTAACAATAATACTTATTATTTTAAATTATAGGTAATTACTTTTATTTTCAATTTAATTTAGCACTAATCGGAACACAATATTTTTGGTTAACCTGTCTTTAGCTAACACAAACAGATTCGACGGTTTCCCTACACGTGAACATGCAATATATAGTTGCCCAGTTTATTAAACTATATAGTTTCAAAGCACATGCCACAACTTTTTATGTCAAAACTTTTCAATAATTAAAACTGAATTTAAGTGTCATCTCAACAATGAACAGCATCCTTGATATTGCAAAAATATTAAGTCATGCAACGCTGTGATTGATCATAGAGAGGATTGTTTCCTTGTTAACTAAATCAAGGGTAGTTGTATCTAAAAACTTTCTAAAATAGTTTATTTTATTAACAGTTAAATTAAAATAATAATTACTGTTTTCACATGTAAAAACAAAAAAAAAAAAAATTCCCTCTGGCGTAATCGATCCCATTACCATAACCCAACCGAAATGTCATAATCGCCGCTGATCCAAATTAGCTACCAAGACTTTACATGAAAACTTTCAAAATGATAATGTCATATTTAATATAATAACAATTCAATAAACAAATAATTTACAATAAAATAATATTGCGACTATAAATGAAAGCTATCCTATTTTTCAAGTTGAATCAAACTGCACACGGTGTGCAAATTTCATTAAAATCGGTTAAGTAGTTTGGGAGTCCATTGCGGACAAACAACGTGACACGTAATTTATATATATTAAGATTATATACACTGGATGTGGAGGCCAGAAGGGCTTTCCGCAAACAACCCCGTTACCCTAATTAAATAACTACATATACAGATGTTAGTAATGAGGAAAACAAATGGATTAGTCACACTTACAGTTTCTTAAATGATTCTAATTAATCTACAATGGAAATATGAATGATCACTCGAATAATTACACATCTATAAGCTCAAAAGGGGTTCCTACAAAATCAACTTAATCTTACCTTAACAGAGTACTAGGGCACATCACCACCAAAGGAACCGCGTTTATCAAATCAAGACTTTAGCTAACGGTGCGTACTTCTCTTGAACGACTTTTCTCGAGCGGCGGATAAGACCCCGATCATCGCCGCGTTCCCGTATTTATTCGCTAATTTTTGTTATTAAATTAATTGTTAAATATTTATTAACAACACGGTGTATACCGGGAGTCTCAAAATATTTAACTATTTCGGAGTGTGACATGCCCCCCCCCCCTCTGTTAAAGCCGGACCCCGGCTTTGCCTTATTTCGTACTACTCTAAAAGTTTATCTATAAACAAACATTTTCTTTCACAGAACAGTTACCTATATCTTAACATGGTTCAAGCACACACAACACGATTTTTGGTCCTAGACACCATTCCCGTACAGTCCTGTGAATACAAACCCGGTCACTATCACTACGTCCCCTATAGTTGGTTGCCTAGATGTTTGCAATGGACAGGTGCAGCTTCTCTGTCAGTATACGAAAGTAACGCCACTATCGACCTGCATCCCATGATATTGACTGTTAATGGACCGGCCATATGTGGTCGCCAAACTTTCAGCTATCATTTGTCATCCCAGTCTTACAACGGGTAGTTCCCACCGGGGTTGTAGTACGTTCTTTCCCCGCGTTTGGAACGCCTCAGCTAGGGGATGAGGTGTAGTCTTTGTTGGATCATTACACTCTTATAAAGTTTTTGAAATTTTTAAAAGTATACAAATAAGAATATATTAAGGAGACATTGAAAAAAAAATAGGAAACCGGTTGGGTCGATTTTTCATATCTATTTTGTTGCTGGCTCTCTGGGCTCTGCTGATTACATCTGCGACTTGCAACAAAATCCATTACAGAGTTCTGTCAATAATAACTGGGTGTCACAATAGCATGGACACTAGGAGTTAGATACCGGTTACCCGGTTGGGCCGATTTTTCATTTCTATTTTGTTGCTGGCTCTCTGGGCTCTGCTGATGACATCTGCGACCAGCAACAAAATCCATAACAGAGTTTTGTCAATAAGAACTGCGTGTCAAGATAGCATGGACACTAGGAGTCAGTTCATGGTAACCTGGGCGGGCCGATTTTATTTTGTTGCTGGCTCTCTGGGCTCTGCTGATGACATCTGCGACCAGCAACAAAATCCATAACATCAATGTGTCAATACAAACTGTATATCACGATAGCAGGGACACTGGTTGGTAGTTATTATTAACAATTTCTCGCTGACTCTAGGGTTTTTCGAATTTTTTCCTGCACTGGTTTTGAGCAACAAATTCACACGCATTAGTCCTTTTTTTGGGCCAGTCCTGTCATTTTACTGCTAGCTTGTTGCAAAGATAGCAGTAATTTGTTTTTTGTGGAACTGAATAGAGCTACAAAATCGTGATTTTAGAAACTATTTAGCTACAAATTCCCACTTATATTTCGATGGTTTCGGCCGACTTATCACTGCCAGCTTGATAGGGCTAATTTGCAACGGACATAATCCAAATGTATTAATACCAACTACTTGATTGGTACATTTTCCTTTATCATACCGTAAGAAAACTCGGTCTGTACTTACATTTTGCGGGCGCAATGATAAATACTGATTCACCAAACGCACAATAGTATATTACTTTACGAGTGGAGTAAATTGCATATTACAGCGAGTGTGTTTGGCCCATAAACGAGCTTGCGAGCGAATGGGCTAAAGAAACGAGCTAAATATGCAATTTGTTCCTCGAGTAAAGTACTATGCTTTACCCACGACCAGGGTGAAAAAATAAGGTGGTCTAACAATTTGTTTGGCTATGTCACATTGTTTACCCTTTCATTAAATGATTGATAGATGGCTCTACCTGTTGCGGTCCGTGCATAATAATAAAAATAATTTATACTAAAATGCCAAAATGATTTTAAAATAAAACTTATTTTCTTTTGCTTATAAGTATATAAAAAAATATTTGTAACATATGCTACTAAATATATTCTATAATTTAAAATATTGAATTATCCATACGAATGTTCAAATGTAGTTTATAAATTAAACAATTTGTTTGGAAAGTCTCCCATTTATTAATTTAACTATACAGCTGGAGGAATTAATAAAGAAATTTAATTATTTAATCCAGGTCCCAGCTTCATTCTTCGACGTAATTTTCCAATTTTTCTTCTAGTTTTCGTAACTGATCTTTCCCATACGAGGGAGATTTTTTTATCAAATGCTTTTGTAAAGTCCTCAAAAGTTAATTTAGGACGTTGTTCTATTAATGACCTACTCGACTTTACCTCCGCACAGTCTTGGTTAAATTTTCAAGTTAATACCTACAAATTTAAAATTGCATGTGTTTAATAAAACTTTCCTTAATTCAATAGTGGAATGCAATGTCACCCTAAAGTCCTTCTGCAGTTGTGCTACTTAGGAATTGCCTATCTATTTTGTTCTTTTTGTACTATATTTTGCCTCTATCCGTTTTATTTTCTCCTTGTCGAAACGAAATTTTTTTACAATTCCCCCTTGTGTCTGTTTCTGCCCCCTGTTCTCGTTAGCAATCGCTTTTTTTTCGCCTTCTCATTTACTGCAATTTTCTCATCAATCTATTTTTGCTAATCTTCCAACCACTTGAAAAATTCATACATTTTCTAACATTTAAAAGAATTAAATACTTATTAAATCTTATTTTATTATATAAAAAATTGGTATATTTTAGTAGATATTTTAGCTCAAAAAAGTTATTTTTATTTTGTTTATGACTCGGATCTTATGATGATGATTACATACTTTAAAGTTTGATGTTCTGTATCTGTTTTCTCTACTTTTATACTTCCACAATCAATCTCATCTTTAATTATATCAATGTTTTTACTATTATGACATTTTGGGAGGGCTCCTCTCTTTTACTTCTTGCCTTTAAATGTATACTGCATAGTAAAAATTTTAAATATGAATTTAACGACTGATAATATTTTTATAATATTATAAACAATGTACTTACATCCAAAATTACTGAACCATATTTACGTTTAACACGTCTTATAATATCATTTTGTGTTTTTCACAAACGCGAGCATTTCCTTTTAATGTACAGTTAATAATGCTTTCCCATTCCACCTTTTGATCTTTTGGTGCACCAAAGAACGACAATTTATCTATATTGTTCATCTAGGTTACACCACAAGTTGGAACAATACAATACTTAACCATTTTACTAACAATATTCTACCGGTAGAGATGAAGTATGTTAGTATGTAGGATATTATAGAAATTAGTGAGGTTATGATTCTAATCAATTTTATCACACAGACGCAGGTAGACAACCCTGCACGCAACAGCATAGGATCCGGCCATAGGATGACATCTATATTAAAGATATAGAAGGACCAAACTTTGTGACACTGCTTAAAGCATTGTGAAGTATAGTAGTTAGACCACCTTATTTTTCCACCCTGCCCACGACTTACCAAATGGTTTTGTATAAAACTAAAAATGACAAACATAAAATTTAAGTTTTGGCATAAGTTGTCAAAAATATTCGATTTCGCAGGGAAGGTCTGTCTGAGAAATGTCAAATGTTAGTTTAATTTAATGTATACTGTAGGCAACCAACATAATAATACAGGCTTCTATTTACTTACTACACTAGTGTAGTAAATAAAACTATAACACAACTCCTCAATAATTTGACACTTACTGACAGAGATATAGGTTAAAAAATAGGCAATTTACTTATGAGTCGTGGGTAAAACTAATTACATTATTATCGGCTACAGCAAAACGCCGAGCCTTCATTGTCTTAGAGTTCTTAGATGGTCGGATAGTAATAACCAATACGCTTCCTTCTTTGATATCAGGTAAACGCAAATCGCATAATTCACATCTTCTAGAAGACCCAAAGATGCCGAAAATGGCTACCACCTTCAAAAATAAATACGTAATGTCCGACGCATCTATGAAAAACTTCCGCAAATCATCTTCTTTGAAAACATACGCCTTCTTGGCTACATCATTCTTACTAATTGCCTTCATGAATAATTTTATATCAACTTCCTTGTTTAACCTCAACAAACATTGCAATTTCGAATGGATAGCCCACATAGTCGACGCCTTGTATTGCTCCATTTTCTGAAGGTAAGCAAGCACAACTCATTCATTTATATCTGTTACCTTTTGATCTTCCATCCATGTGATAAACTTGCCGTATTCTTTTTCATATGCGTCTTTAGATTATTGCGGCTCAACCACGATTCTGCTTTACTATTTAAAAAATCAATATTAGAATTTTTTTTAAGCACTGCGGTGACATCAATTAATCTTTGATGACAGATTGCAATTCATTTTTGATATTCTCATTTCCATAACAACCAAAGGTACTCATTTCACATCACGAATTCGACCATTTTTAACTTCCATTTTTTGTATAGTCTATTTCACCGATTTTGGCCGATGACAGAAATCATACTCGAAGTAAATTTATACCTCTCTCAGATACAGGCAAGTTAGAAATTTAAATAAGGACGTTTGTTTTTTAATACAACATTTACGTAACTGCATCTTGTTTCACCGGTAGATAAAAAG
Organism: Altica lythri; assembly: GCA_964028335.1. NCBI lineage: Eukaryota > Metazoa > Arthropoda > Insecta > Coleoptera > Chrysomelidae > Altica > Altica lythri. The sequence goes on from OZ034801.1 coordinate 53,082,278, forward strand.
TATTCAATACGGAAGTCTTGACTTAATTCACATTCCTAGTAACCGTCATGTACGGCTCGTTGTTGAAGGGTTAAATTTAATAATTATTAATGTCATATAAATGATCCAACGTTTATTTATATCTAGCAGGCTGTTTGTTTATTTATTCGCGTTGGTATTGGTTTTTGTCATGTTGGTGTTTGAAAGTTACCAAGTCACTGCAAGTCACAAACTGACAAGCTTGACAACAAATATCATAAATATAATGGTTAAATGCATTAAAAAAATTAATACGCCCGAAAAAAATTGTGTAGAGACAAAAAAATGAATGCAAAGATGATATTACATGTTTAGAAAAGACCACAAAATTTTAGAAGATAAATTTATATAAGATCTCTTAGGTTTTTAATGTAAGTACTAATTCTGTTTCTATACAAGATTATTCCAATGTTTTCATCAGCAAATAGTTCCAAACATTTTTAATTTCATTAATAGTTGTATATGAAGTTATTTGTTACATTAAATACACTTTTACATTCTTATACATTCAAATTACTTATAATTTATTAAACATACCTAACCTCAATATTCTCATTATTCTCCTGTCAGTCATTATTTTACAATGTTGCCAGATTACACACGTTTTAAAAATAAAATATTTTCATTAATTTTTTTAATAACAATGATCCATAATGCTAATTAATATGTAATTTAATAGGACATGGACGAATCGATGTTTTATTCATTAATCTATGACCAATCAAATATTATTTAAATTTTAATTTAATACATTTTTTAAATATTTCGTGATTTTTTTTAGGTTAGTGTTAAGTGTAAACGAAAAATCTTAAAAAAAGATTTAGTTAATGGTAAAGAAGCGGCAAACAAAAGGAAGAAAGATAAAGCAGATACATTTAAGAACTTCATTAAAAAAAAAATTGCAGCGGCATATTTGGACGTAGGTACAATTACAAAAACGAATATTTTACTTCAAATAAACTTTTGACTGGCTCAAAACAAAACTGATATTTAAACGGTAAACGAACTTATTTATACAAAATTAATGATATATAAACTTAAAAACGTGAACTGACGACAAATTTTAAGTAAGCGAAGACATAGCAAAATCTTTTTCCTTCAGAAGTTTATGGAATTAAAAAAGCGCAATGAAATCATCAGATTTTGTGTACATAGACATGGATATAAAAAATGGTAATCCAACGCGTCGATGGGTACAGTAATCTGATTAAAAAAGTAATCCATTGCATGTGTAATCCGAAGAAAATCGATTTACAATTTTACTCGCAGGAGCAAATGGTGGGTCAATAGGGATGTGATTTGTTATTAGACTCTTCAAATACTGACATTGACTATCACAAAACTATAAATGGTGATATTTTCAAAAACTGGATTCTTAATTAAATTATTCCTGCTTTATTCAATTTTCCAGAGAAATGTGTAGTAAATATCAGTTCATTCTGTACAACAAAACAGACCACCTACATTTTCAGCAACCAAATAGATATTACAGAGATGGTTACGCAGCAATAACATCGATTTTGATAAAAAAAATTAAAAAAAAAAACAATTATACTTACACAATACAGAAGCAACGATAAGACATGTAATAGATGAAATATTAAACCAACATAGACATGATTTACTTCGATGACCTCCATTTTGCATTTTTATATTTGAACAAAACTTGGACAGAACCGTTAAGACAATGTACACCAGACATGTGGAAAAAAAAATGTAGACATACAGAAGAAATTATTTTGACGGATTGGACTTATAACATGAAAAATTGTTCATTTGACAACATTTTACCTTTGATACTGGAGGTGAATTGAAAATACATAACGAATAGATGAACGTGACAATAGTTTTAACCAAATCTGTTACTTCAATTTTTGTTGTTTATATGTTTTTTTAATGTTGTATGTTTCCTTTTTTTTACTTTGCTTATTTTACTATTAGTGTATCTGCTTTTCTGCTCAATTATTGCACTGTAACTATTGAACACATATTAAAAACAAATTTCCATTATTTGAAGCATAACATTTTGTGGGAATTTTTATCTTTGTTTTACTTATCAAAATAGCTGAAACCAATTGGTACCTATGTCATGATGCCGCACTACCTGGAAAGCTCCACGAAAAATTTTTTAATATATAGCTGCTGTAATACTTATCGACAAAATGAAATATTTTGTATTTTCTCATTTATAGCTGGTCCAGTTTAAATGTTTTTTGTAAAACTTATTTTATAATACCGTTATATAGACCTAGAAAATTTGTTCTAAATTGCAAATGAAGACTTTTTTGTAAATGTTTTTATTGTTTGCTTTCATTTAATTACTATTATTTTGTAAATGCGTTCATTATATCTAAATATATATTTTTAAATTGACGATTTCCTCTTTTTGTGAAAGTACTAAGTTTTAATGATTTGATGGCGCTGAAATAGAGTACAAAATTGTTATTTTATTTATTGTCACTAACATTATGATTTTATTGAGGACGTGACAACAGCGCATTTACAACTGAGAATAAAATTCATCACCCTAACAAGGCCTACTTTAATATATACCGCATATCAAACAACTCTGGACGGACGTCACAACTGTCACTAGATATGTTTTCACATGTGCACCACTACAAAATCTATTTCTAAAAAAATGTGTTCGTTTGATAATAGTCATTAGTTATTACAAATAAATAAATATAATCTTTAAATACATATAGAACTCATCGTTCATGATTTTTATATATGTAGTTTTAAAAAAACTTACGTAAATGATTCGAATTACTTAAATTTATTGGAGTATTAACCATGTTTATTGAATACTGGGTATTTTAATAATTTCCTAGGAAGTGCCTGCCTGAATGAAAACTTCACTTGTCATTGCATAGCTGCCAAGTCGTTTAGTGTTTTGATTTTGTCAGTTTGATATTTTGCGTTTTCATTTTCTTTCTAAATCTGTTCTTTTGAGAACAAAAAGTAGTGTTTTTCGTGAGTATCTATATTTTCAATATGCCTAAAACATTAAATAGTCGCTGCAAAGAGCTTATAGCTTCTTTGATTGAATACTTTGAAAAGGAAAGAGATAATAATTGTTAGTTTATTATAAAAACACTATTTCAATTAACAAAGGTTTTTATTAACTTCTAGCCATATTGGTATCCAAACCACAACCACCTGTCTGCTGTCAATCCTGTCATCATTGACTTATCAGGCACGTTCGGTTGGTACCAATTGTACTACCTTACATCTCCCTTTTTAAGAACATAAGAAATAAAAACAAATACAAAAAGAGCAATTCCTACAAACTAAAACAGATTATTCAAATCTGGAAGGTGGCTTGGAAAGTCTACCTGAATTAGTAACATTTGTTTTTTTATAAATCTTTCTTTCTACATCAGAAACATCAGTCTCACTACTCTCACTTTCATCTGTAATGATTATTCTAATTTCTTCTTGATCATTACTAGATGCACTGGAATATTCACTATCAGTCTCACTGTCATTATCTGTCATGTTTTCACTTACAACTTCTACCTCTATAACATTACTGTTATCTGCTATATTGTCTAGTTCTATAAAATACCTAATTTCCTGTTGAGATAAATCATGATTCTTAGGGCTATTATTACATATTACTTTCTCTTCTTTTGCAAATGAACACTGATTCTCGTTGTTTACTGATTGAGTTACATTTAATTTTTTAATATACTTACGGTTACGGATTAAAATAGAACCATTATCCATTTGCACTTTATAATCTCTATCTCTAATTTTTTGTACAACTATACCAGAAAACCAGTTGCCGTTTGGTTCTCTTTGAACATAAACTTTTTCATTTACACTAAGTTCGGGTAAGAATTTTTTTCCTTTATTATAATATTTTTCTTGGTGTTGTTGATTTTTTTCGATAACATTTTTATTATATGTAAAACAAATCTTAGGTTTAGATTGATTTTTAGTTACCATTAAATTGGTTCTTAATTTCCTAGACATAAGTAATTCCGCTGGTGAAATATTATCAAAAACAGGGGTGGACCTATAATGAAGTAAGGCCATTTGAATATCTTTTTTATCATCCAGAATTTTTTTAAACATTTTTTTAGCCGTTTGGACATTTCTCTCTGCCATACCATTGGACTGCGCATTAGTTGGTGACGTAATTACATGTTCAAATTCCCATTCTTTACAAAAATTTTCAAATTCTTTTGATCTCAGTTGGGTACCACCATCGTTTACTAGAGTAAGGGGAATTCCATGACGAGAAAAAATTGCTTTAAGATGTTTAATTATTGAGCTACTAGTAGTGTTATTATTTAGATCTTCAACCTCAATATATTTCGAATAGTAGTCTACTATTAAAAGATATTTTTTACCATTAAGTTCAAAAATATCACACGATATCTTATTCCAAGGTAGCAGAGGTATATTATGTGACTTTAAGGGTTCTTTAACTTGAGAGTTTGCGTAAGTTAAGCATTGATGACAAAGTGAAATTTTGTCCTTAATGTGTTGAGTCATATTTGGCCAAAATAGAGACTCTTGAGCTAATTTAATGCATTTTTTTATGCCTAAGTGACTATAATGAATTCGATTGAGCATTTCCGATTGTAATGCCTTAGGAACAACTAAACATTTACCCTTAAAAATTAAATTGTCTGAAATGGTTAACTCTGATTTATATGGAGCAAACATTTTAACCGATTCTTTCAATTTTTTATTTGAATTTGGCCATCCATTTAAAATAACCTGTTTTAAGTCTTTCAAAACAGAATCTTGTTCAGTATGAAATTGGAATTCTTTAATTTTTTCAGCTGTAGCATTTAATTCTAATCTAACTAGACAAACTTGACTATCAATATCTTGATCCAAGTCTGTACTTTCACTGCAAGGTAAATATGCACGCGAAAGAGCATCAGCCAAGATCAATTGTTTTCCAGGTTTGTATTTAAGTTCAATATCAAATTTTTGTAGTTGTAGCATCATCCTTTGTAGGCGAGCAGGGCACTTGTTTAATGGTTTTTTGAAAATGGAAATTAAAGGTTGATGGTCAGTTTCTACTGTAATCTGTTGACCATACACATACTGATAAAATTTATCTACTCCAAAACAAATTGCATATAATTCCTTTTCAATTTGTGCATATCTCGTTTGGGTTTCAGTTAATGCTTTCGAGGCATACGCACAAGGAAGGTTATTTTGCATTAAACAAGCTCCCACTCCAGATTTTGAAGCATCTACAGAAAGCGTAATTTTCTCTTTTGGGTTAAAAAATTGTAAAACTGGTTTATTTATCAAAGTTTGTTTTAAATTTAGAAACGCTTCTTCATGCTCTTGTTGCCAAATAAATTCATTATCTTTTTTAATTAATTCACGTAACGGTTTAGTTTTGTCCGAAAAATTTTGAATAAATTTACTAACATAAGTTAACATACCTAATATTCTTTGAATGTCTTGTTTATTTTGTGGTCTTGGTAGCTCTGTGATTGACTTTACTTTATTAGAATCTGGAGCTATACCTGCTGCAGAAATAATATGGCCCATATATTTAATTGTTGACTGCCCCATCTTACATTTTTCTTTATTAAATTTTACATTATTTTTCCTGGCAGTTTCTAAAACCTCTTTTAATCGCGCATCATGCTCCTCTTGGTTTTTTCCCCATACTATTACGTCATCTATATAAATGTCTGCTCCCTCGATGCTACCAAATATGTCTTTAAACTTCTCCTGAAAAATTTCTGGAGCACACTTTATGCCATAGGGGAGTCTTAAAAATTTATACCTTCCATACGGCGTTCCAAAGGCACACAGTTTTGTGCTTTCGTCATCTAGAGGAATCTGATAGAAACCACTGGCTGCGTCGAGAGTGCTAAATACTTTAGCACCTGTTAAATTGCTGGAAATTTCGTCAAAGGTGGGTATTTTATAAAATTCACGTTTACAAACATCGTTAACATCCTTTGGATCTAAACAGATACGCAGTTTACCATTAGGTTTGCGGACCAGTACCAAAGCATTTAACCAATCAGTTGGGCCTTCAACTTTTTCTATAATTTTTTGCTTAACCAAACTCTCTAAACCTTCCTTTAAAGGTTGCATTAAGGAAAGTGGTACTTTCCTAATTGGTTGAATTGCTGGTTTACTGTTCTCTTCCAATTTAATTGAGCACTTTTGATTAATACACCCTATTCCTTCAAATACATCACCATATGCCTGAATTCCTTTGCTATAATTGTTTGAATAATTGTTAGACGAAACAGAATCAATTTTTTTAATTAAATTTAAAGAAATACTAGAGTTAAGACCTATTATTGCTTGAAGGTCACCCTTAACCACAAAAAAATCAACGTCATAACATTTATCATTTTTAAAGCAGGGTAATCTACATTTTCCAATGACTGGCAACTCGTTTTCTGTGTATGATTTTAATTTACTATCAGTATTTTTAATAAGCTTATGTGACAAACCTATATAGTTAAAAGTGTTTAGTGACAAAACATTTGCATCTGCACCAGTATCAATTTTAAATTTAACATTTTTATTATTTATTTCTAATTTTGTTGACCACTCCAAAGTTGTATTATTATTTATATTATTTACATTATTTATAGCTCCTATAAACATAAACTCACCATTCTTGTCTTCCGTAATTGTATTAATATTTTCTACATGTATTTCATTTAATTTGTTTCTGGATTTTTTTTTTATACACTTACTTTCGAAATGATTCTTGGCTTGACAAAAGTTACATTCTTTTCCGTATGCTGGACATCTATTGAGCAGATGAGAAAATCCACATTTTGAACAATCATTTATTTTCTTAGACGTTGTTCCATACTTCTTATTTACAGCATTTATCGATGTACCGTCTGTATCAGCACTGGCTATATCTTTGCTGTTAACTTTCGCACTTTCATAAATAATACATTTTTGAATGATTTCCTCTAATTTAACATCATCACTTTCTTGCAGAAGTTTTTCTCGAATATCGTTATTGGAAATACCACAAATAATCATAGTTTTAGTTAATTCGTCTTGTAGACTACCAAATTTACATTTAACAGCTAACAATTTTAGTTCGGTAACAAATTGTTCAAAAGTTTGATCTAATTTTTGTCTTACTGTAAAAAATTTATATCTTTCGTAGGTCAAATTCTGTTTCGGAAGGAAGTGGTTTTCGAATTTATTCAAAAGAATTTCTAATTTGTTTTTTTCTGACTCAGCAAATGAAAATGTTGTGTAAATACGGAAACCTTCTTCTCCTATATAGTGAAGTACTTGTGCACACTGGATAGCTTCATCCTTTTTATTTATTTCACTTGCAATTAAATAGTTTTCAAATCTGCACCTCCACAGTTTCCAATTTTCACTTATATTGCCGGTCATCACCATTGTGGGAATGCCCCTGTTATCACCCATTTTGTTGTTTTATTTGTTAAATTGTCCGACACTACTATCTTTCCACTTGAACATAAACTCAATTAACTGACTGCGCCATGTTAGTTTATTATAAAAACACTATTTCAATTAACAAAGGTTTTTATTAACTTCTAGCCATATTGGTATCCAAACCACAACCACCTGTCTGCTGTCAATCCTGTCATCATTGACTTATCAGGCACGTTCGGTTGGTACCAATTGTACTACCTTACAATAATGGACCACTGTTACCTTTAACAGCCGTTAGAGAGGTAATGTATTCAATATATTTTATGTATTCACGTAAAATTTACTTTGCAAATTTTAGCGGGTAGTAATAATTGATCCAAACGAGGACAGTGATTCCAGCAGCTCAGATGAAAGCGATTAATAATATTATTTATGTAAGGAGGGCGTAAGTAAGTTACACACTTATTGTTATTTATATGGACCATTATTTTCTTTTAAGGAAGCACCTTCCAGAAATACAAATAATACGGAGCTAGTGAAAGTTCCTAGCAAGTTACAACAGAGCAAAGTATTTATAAATTATGAATTTAAAAACATTTTGATTGGATTAGTAAAGTTATAATTTCTGTATTAAATTAAATATTTTGTTAATATTAAATATTCTTATGCTTATAAAAGTTTGTGTTTTACTAACTTGGTGTAAATAAAAAAATACTTCACCGTCAGCCATTTACTTTTAAAATTTGTAATTAATTGTTGTTGTTGTGGTTTAAAATTTTAAATGTATATTTCGTGCTTTTATTTTCACTTGGCAACAGTGTTAACTTGGTTGTGTCAAGAAATCTGTGACGTGCGTTTAAAGTTGTTTGATATGAACTTTACATAAAAATATTGCAAATTATTTATTAAAGTAAACAATTTTAAATATTTTGTTAGTATTAAATATTCTTATGCTTATAAAAGTTTGTGTTTTACTAACTCGGTATAAATAAAAAAATACTTCACCGTCAGCCATTTACTTTTAAAATTTAAATTTAGTAGTTAATTAATGTGGTTTACAATTTTAAATGTATATTTCGTGCTTTTATTTTCACTTCGCAACAGTGTTAACTTGGTTGTGTCAAGAAATCTGTGACGTCCGTCCAGAGTTGTTTGATATGACCTTTATAGTGACTGGTTCAATATAACGTGAAGTCAATCGTGGAGTTGCAGTCAACGTTTGGCCAAGGTAAGTAAAGAAAACTCTTTGATTTCAGTCAAGCTTTCGAATTTATTTAATTCTTCTTCAGGACATCTGTGGTGAAGAACAATTTTTATAAAATAAAGAAATATTGTTACAAATGTGATGACTTACTAATCGTGAGGTTATAAGAAAAGCGACGAATTCTGTTTGACAACATTACACTAATAAAACATTTTAAAATTCAGGTACATCACTATTAAAATACATAAAAATATATACATTTACACCATAAAACTTATTATTTTGTTATTTTTAGCATGGAGGTTTGTCTGTAAATGATTGAATTTTAATGTGTCTTCAATTTCCTTTTTTATTTGTGTGTTTTTTATATATGGTTTTTATTTTTATTTTAACACAGTAGGAGAGCAAAACATTTTGATGATTTATTTATTTAGATTTTATTATTATATCAAGTAAAATTCTGTAGTAATGAAATGCGGGATTTTAATTTCAAAAATTTATTTGTTAAATTTTATGAACGTTGTTGTGTTTTTATTTATTTTAGTGTTATATTAATCTTTATGTTTGTAATCATGTTTTAATTTATTAATAGTTTATTTATCTTTATATTTATATATTAAATTTTTTTTTTTTTTTATATTTTATATTTATATTTATTTTTGAAACGACAGAATGTAACAATAAATATTACTCAGCCCTTCTATATCCGATTTTCTATTAATACATGTTTCCCTTCTGTCAATGTGTGTCATTTCTAAGAATAATCGTTTCTTAAGGTTCCTTTCCCTTTCTAAAATTTTTGTTTCTTCAAATTTAAAACTATGACCATTTTTAATTGCATGTTCAGTTAGTGCGCATGCTTTATATTTATTATTTTTAATGTCACTTTTATGCGAGATGTTCCTGCTGTGTACAGTTCGGCATGTTTCCCCAATATACACCCTTTTACAATCCGAGCAAGTGATTTCATACACTACATTTGAACTTTCTAAATTACTAAGCGGATCTTTGGTTCGGGTGTATAATCTAGAAATGGTTTTGATATTTTTCGTGCCTATTTTAAAATTGTCATAATTTTTGAATAGTTTTAAAAGTTTAGGAGTGAGTTGTGGGATATAAGGTAAAGAACCAAAAATTGGCTGTGAATTTTCATTAGACAAGACACCTCTCTCAATGTCAAATGTTTGTTGTTGATTGAAATTATTGTTTTCACTTATTCTTGCAATGCACGTGGTACTAAAAATTAATTTATTTAATAATCCCAAAGGGTATGAATTATTTAACAGTATTCCTTTTAATTTAAGTAAACCTTGGTTTTTAAATTTTGGGTGTGATAGTTTTAAAACCCTGTCTTTTAATCCCAGAATTAGGTTAATCTTAGTTCTTGGAGGGTGTTCAGAATAAAAATTAATAAACCTGTTGCTGCATATTGGTTTACGGTACCATTCAGTTTGTAGGATGTTGTTTTGTGTGCGATGGACGATTAAATCTAGGAAAGGTAACCTGTTATTAATTTCTTTTTCCACTGTAAATTGCAGTTGTTTACATTGGTTATTAAAAATTTTTAGGACAAAATCAACTTTATTAAATGGTATTGCAAGTATTAAATCATCAACAAAACGTTTGACAAAAGAAATTTTGAATGGTATTTGATTAATACTTCTCTCTACCAAGTCATCCAGTACAAAGTTACAAAGAATCGGGGACAAAGTACTACCCATTGGTGTGCCTAATATTTGTTTGAAAAATTTGTTATTAAATTTACAGATATTGGTGTTAAAATAAAAACCATATATAAAAAACACACAAATAAAAAAGGAAATTGAAGACACATTAAAATTCAATCATTTACAGACAAACCTCCATGCTAAAAATAACAAAATAATAAGTTTTATGGTGTAAATGTATATATTTTTATGTATTTTAATAGTGATGTACCTGAATTTTAAAATGTTTTATTAGTGTAATGTTGTCAAACAGAATTCGTCGCTTTTCTTATAACCTCACGATTAGTAAGTCATCACATTTGTAACAATATTTCTTTATTTTATAAAAATTGTTCTTCACCACAGATGTCCTGAAGAAGAATTAAATAAATTCGAAAGCTTGACTGAAATCAAAGAGTTTTCTTTACTTACCTTGGCCAAACGTTGACTGCAACTCCACGATTGACTTCACGTTATATATATATATATATATATATATATATATATATATATATATATATATATATATATATATATATATATATATATATATATATATATATATATATATATATATATTGAAATGGATCCTCCTTCTGGGAACACCCACTTTCAATAAAATTCTCGGTCGTGGATTCAAAATTTTTAAATTGATTGTCCTAAAAATAAATTACAAAAATTATTAAGATAAAAAAAAATTCTTTCGCTTCTGTCTAAAACTTTCTTCTTCCGTTGTTCCACTCTTACTCTATATCTTCCTCTTCCAACTACTTTCCAACTCCTTCTTACTGCTGCCTTTCCATCTATTTAATACCTTTCTGCTGCTCAACTAATTCTTTATACCTTCCTCTTCCTACAACTTTCCAACTCCTTCTTGCTACCGCCTTTCTACTTATCTATCACCTTTCTGCTCTCTTAAAATTTCCAACTCTCTGCTTTTCTGTATCTTTCAAGTTTTGGTTTCTTTGTATTTTCTTATTCTTTTAATTATTTATTATTACTATGTTTTTATTTTAATTTAAATTCAAATGCTTTTATTTATAATAGTTTTATTTTATCTGACTTTTACAAAAATTAACTCAATGACAATCTAATCAATAACAATATCTTAACAACCTAACAATCCATATCCAAACAAAAAAAATTACTTAATCTAGACAACCGATTTAAAAATCCCAGACCACGTTCACACAACTCAATGAAAGAACCCGTTCCAAGAAGAAAAATCCATATCAATTTCCCCCAAATTTGATTTGACTTGGTGAATCACTTCACCTTGCCAAATCAAATTTCCTTTCAGTAGGAAATTTTTCTTCACCATCAGTTGTCAAGCTTTTAATTTAGAATATTTTAATTTTACTATAAAATACACTACCTCTAGCATATCAATTCCCATCACTATATCTAATTTTAACTTCTTCTTTTATTTCTATTTTTTTTATCCCCCCTTCTTAACTTTTATCAAAATATAATTTTTTTAAAGTTTTAGATTTGTTCCCCCGCTTTTGGAATTTCCCTATACATATAAATTTTATAGACCTCCCCTTTCCTAATATTTTCCTACATATAATTTTTATAAATTTTGTAACCTTAACCCTTTCCTGATATTTCCCACGATACAAACTTTTAATAAATTTAAATTGCTTTCCCCTTTCCTGATATTTCCCTCGATACAAACTTTTTATAAATTTAAATTTCTTTCCCCGTTCTTGATACTTCCCTGTATATAACTTTCTGATAAATTTAAATACTTTGCCTCTTTCCTGATATTTCCCTTGATACAAACTTTTAATAAATTTAAATTTCTTTCCCCTTTCCTGATAGTTCCCTCGATACAAACTTTTTATAAATTTAAATTGTTTTCCCCTTTCTTGATATTTCCCTGTATATAACTTTTTCCTAAATTTAGATTGAACAAAATTCCCCCAGAAATAACTCAAAAACTTTTTCTCAAATTCTTCCAACACAAATATTTCTTCTTCTTTACTGGCAAACCATATCAGTGCCTGCCCATCTAACATCTCACGCAAGTATTCTCTTATTTCTTCATGGTCTCTACACCATTTTAATTTATTTTTCACCATTCTTATAAAAATTTTTGGATGAGTTTTATTAATATTCCCATTAAATTTATGTTCAATTTTACTTATACCCATATTATTTTGATTTTTATTTATATTTCTTTTTTCCATTTCTTCTAATAATATTTCACGTTCTTTTTCTTGTACTACCTTTATTTCTTCTACTTTTCCTTCCATCTCACTTATCTTCTTTACTGTATCTTGTTTTATAATCTTTTCTAAGTCATTCAATTTTTTATTTGTATTAGTATTGATTTCTTTGATTTCATCTTTACATTCTTTTATCTCATCTTTACATTCCTTGTTAATAATTGTTTTAATTTTTACTTCTTGTAACTCCTCTATTTCCGTTATTCTCGCTATTATTTCAGTTCTTATTTCTTTCTTTGTTTCTTCCAATTTTTGTTTGTTTATTTCCATTTGTTTCTTTATCTCATTTTTGAATTCTTCTTTTATTTCTTTTTTCATAGAATCCATATTCTTGTTCATTTCTTTTTTCATAGAATCCATATTCTTGTTCATTTCTTTTTTCATAGAATCCATATTCTTGTTTATTGCTTCAGTATTTTTGTTGTTTGCTTCTATATCTTGTTTTATTTCTTTTTTCATAGAATCCATATTATTGTTCATGTCTTGTTTTATTTCTTTATTTTCTTTTTTCATAGAATCTATATTCTTGTTTATTTCTTCTTTAATATTTTTGTTCATTGCTTCAATCTTTTTGTTCAAGTCTTCTTTATTTTCTTCAGTATTTTTATTTATATTTTTTAACATTTCCATCATTTGTTCCCATGATGAATCCCTTCTATCCCCTATCTTACTATCCTGATTACCCTGATTATCCTGTCTATCCTGTCCAACCTGATTACCCTGACTTCCCTGAATACCCTGACTATCCTGAGCCTCCTCCTGACTCTCCTGATTATCAATATTATCCCCTTGCTCTAACATTCTATCTGTAATAACCTTTCCCCCTCTTAATTTCATACAACTATTTATTATTTATTTAATCTTTCACTCCGAATCACACACCTTTGTTTTTTTTATAAAGCAAGCTTGACACCTAATAGTAAAGAAAAATCTCTTACCCTCAGTGCCAAAGCAGCCACACGTTCTGGGCGCCAATTGAAATGGATCCTCCCTTCCGGAACACCCTCTTTCAATAAATTTATCGGTCGTGGATTCAAAATTTTTAAATTGATTGTCCTAAAAATAAATTACAAAAATTATTTAGATAAAAAAAAATTCTTTCGCTTCTGTCTAAAACTTTCTTCTTCCGTTGTTCCACTCTTACTCTATATCTTCCTCTTCCAACTACTTTCCAACTCCTTCTTACTGCTGCCTTTCCATCTATTTAATACCTTTCTGCTGCTCAACTAATTCTTTATACCTTCCTCTTCCTACAACTTTCCAACTCCTTCTTGCTACCGCCTTTCTACTTATCTATCACCTTTCTGCTCTCTTAAAATTTCCAACTCTCTGCTTTTCTGTATCTTTCAAGTTTTGGTTTCTTTGTATTTTCTTATTCTTTTAATTATTTATTATTACTATGTTTTTATTTTAATTTAAATTCAAATGCTTTTATTTATAATAGTTTTATTTTATCTGACTTTTACAAAAATTAACTCAATGACAATCTAATCAATAATCCCTCTTAACAACATAACATATCTACTAAACAAAAACAATTCAAACAAAAAAAATACTTCATCAAGACAACCGATTTAAAAATCATGAACACGTTCCAACATTTCACTGAAAGAATGTGCACCATGAAGAAAAATAATTGATATGGATTTTTCTTCATGGTGCACATTCTTTCAGTGAAATGTTGGAACGTGTTCATGATTTTTAAATCGGTTGTCTTGATGAAGTATTTTTTTTGTTTGAATTGTTTTTGTTTAGTAGATATGTTATGTTGTTAAGATATGATGGTTGATTAGATTGTCATTGAATTAATTTTTGTAAAAGTCAGATAAAATAAAACTATTGTAAAAAAAAAGCATTTGAATTTAAATTAAAATAAAAACATAGTAATAATAAATAATTAAAAGAATAAGAATAATAATAATAATGACTTTTACAAAAATTAACTCAATGACAATCTAATCAACAACAATATCTTAACAACCTAACAATCCATATCCAAACAAAAAAAATTACTTAGGGGGTGATTCTGTAACTCTTAACGACGCCGTTAACTAACGAATATCGTTCATTAACGAACGTCCTTATTCTGTATCTCGATGGTCACCGTTTACTAACGATACTTTCGTTACAAACTGATCGTACACTAACGAATGTCAAACAGCTGTCGTTGAGTTTCGTTAAGGACAAACCTAAGCTGTTTTCAGGAAATAAAGAACACAAAATTAATAAACAATATTTAACAGTCATTATTTTCAAAAATAATGTTATATTTTAATTCTATTTTTTTCTCGTTTAAGAATATTATTCGATTATTTTGCTCAATTATAGTTTCCAAATTTTATTAATTTTTTTAAGTTCACTTCCTTCTGATGACAACTGGTTCAGAGCAGTTTGTAATGTTGTATTTTTCTTTGTTTTTTACAAATAACATCTTCCTCCAAATCTGTATTTTTTGTCTCTTCTGTTGGCCTGACGTTAAGGGCATGTTTTTTACTTCAACATTATCAGCTTTTATTTCGAGACCTACATCCTCTACTCCTTCCATTCCTTTTATAACTACTTCACTAGTTAAATATAATAGTCTTTCTTCCAAGTCCGTTAATGGCTTTTCTGGATCATCTATATTACCAGTCTGCCGTGCTGATGTTGAAGCTGAAATATTTCTGGCCTTTTGTCTTGTTTGAGGCTTCCAGTCCGAAAACGTCTAGAATAACAAAAAAATGCCACCGCAATTTAATATTACTACGAGCTGCTCTCAACTGTTCTTAATTATATCTGGAAGAGCAGTAAATTTATTTTCTCGAAAAAATCTATTATTTTCTAGTTCGTTTAAATATATTTCGTACTATTGTCTAGTTGTTTTACAACCTCTTTTTTTCCGTTTATCCATCATTAAACACTACAGATCATATCCTTTACAAATATCAGACGAATATATCTCCGAAAAGTACCGAATTCCATAAAACATAACGTTGCCGTATATCCAAGTTTATAATTTCAAATTTCCAGAAAGGTCAACAATAAATTATATAAAATATTAAAGTAATCAACAATTATCATTTAAAACTCAAAGTGAAGTATTCTGCCCTTAAAACTTAGTTAATAAAATATTCATGCAAACTCTATACAATTTTTCTTTCAAAATTTAAACTATATTGTTAGTAGTAAATAAAGACAAAATAAGTAAGAATGATAAATTTGGCATCAATGTCATGTCAAGCAATTCTATCAATATACTATAGTCGCTAAAAACGTAAATATTTCGTTACGAATAAACTAGTCTTAACGAATATGATAGAGAATAACCTTTTCACAAATCTTCGTTGACAGTACCCATCGTTAACTAACGATTTCGTTCGTGAACGAAAAGTTACAGAATCAGCCTCTTAATCTAGACAACCGATTTAAAAATCCCAGACCACGTTCACACAACTCAATGAAAGAACCCGTTCCAAGAAGAAAAATCCATATCAATATATTATATATATTGAGATGATATAAGTTACTATGCTATATCCAATAAGAACATATAAAGAAAATTAAGAAAAATAGAGAAAAGGAAAACATATTCTTATTCCAAGGCAGAGTGCAAATGCAGTATGTAAATTTGGTATAATTTATAATCGTCTTCTTCACAATACCTAAAAAAGAAAAATAAAACAAAATAAGAAATTAAAATATACAAGTACATCTAAGAGATATTTATTTCAAAGAGTCAAAATAATTTAATTTATAATATATAAAATTTTAATGATCATGTATTAAATAGATAATAAGAGTAAATATTGAAAAAGTTTATCAATTTTACGATACATTGGTAATTAAAACCGATTTTAAATAAATTAAGATAAAATGAAATAAGAAAATTAAATGTTAGAACATAAATGTAAAACTTTACATAAATTTTATTATAAAATATTAGAAATCATAGAAGAAATATATAAAAATTTTACTTACTTTCAAAATATACAATGTTTGTTTTCAAGCCATATTGTGATTTGTTATTAGTTTAATTTCCAAATGAAAAGTTCTGAAAATAGAAAGATATTAGATTATATTGTAGATAAGATATTATAAAGTTAACAATTCATTAAAAGTATAGCAAATTTTAAAAGAATGATTATTGTATTAAATGTAAATAATGAATTAAGTATTAGATATTTAGTAATTTGATTTGATCAATAATTTAGTAGGCGAATAGAGCATAATAATGTATAGTGTAAGTTTGTTTGGAGATTCAGTTGTTAAATTGTTGATTTCTGAAGCTCTCTCTTGTTTTCTACCTTTTGAGGGGTTAAGATGTAATAAATTTTGCTCCGTTAAAATTTCGATTTTTTTTGAAAATACTGATAAAAGAAAGTATTAAAGTAGTCAAAAGTGTTAACAAAACCGCAAGACAACTCCTGATAGTATCTGGTAAGACTTAAAGTTCATATTTATGGAGAAATGAATGTTTGAAATTGTATGCTGAGCAGTTCATTTATATGAATGCTTCCTGAGTTAATTCAACGAAAGTAAAACTAGTTTCTAATAAGAAAGAAAGTATTAGTTTACTTACCATTTGATGCAAGAGTGGATTATTTCCTGATTAGAAGCAATTTTATTCGTCAAAATCTCTAAAGTGTCCGTATATCATTGATGTCCTGGGAAATGGTGGATTCCAATTGAAAAGGATAGCCTGTGCCTTTAGTTGTCCAGAGAGAATTCAAAAGCTTCAGAACACGGTATCAATTTACAATTTTTTTTTAAATAAAGAACTTTCCTGTGTTTGATTTTATGTATTTGATGAACATTTAATTTCACTTGTACACTGTTTCACTGTTTAAATAAGTTATTTTTCATTCTTAATTAAGTTTAATTTGATTTATTGGTTACAAAATTCAGAACTTTTCATAACACTTGATTTAACGATGTTTGATTTTTTAAAGGAATGTGTCAATGCGCACAAAACAATAAAAAAAAGTAAGGTTAAGGTCAAAATAGAATTATCGTTCAGAAAACATAATTTGGTATATGATTGTTGAATTTTATTATCGTTTTTGTTGAAATTTTCAATATTAGTTAAATTTGAATCCATTTATTATTTGAGATTTTTGAACTCTGACCCTAAGAAAGAGAATAGATAGGAGTATATGTTAAAGTAATAATCGTTAAAATAAAAAAATTTCAAGGTAAAGTATAACTAGACCCACTTGGATAGGAATTATTTTTACGATTTTACCAGGAGAAACTCAAAAGAACATCATTATATGAACGAACCTAGTAAAATATCTATTTCATGTTGCTTTTAACTTCCCGACTCACACCTGTACGCCCATGAAGAGAATTCTTGGTATTTCGAAAAGAGCGTTGACCGCGCCTATTCAAGTGGTTTTGGATAGACTATAAGAAGTACTTTATAACATGGTAACTTATAGAATACTATAATAATAGAACTAGTTATCATATGTTATATATATATATATATATATATATATATATATATATATATATATATATATATATATATATATATATATGTATATACATATAATAAAACTGTAGAAATGTATAGGTATGTTTGTGCGCGCATCACATGAAAACTACTGATCCTATTCGAATGCGGTTTTCAAAGACGTATTTGTCTTCTTTCAACTTAACATCTGGTTTATAAAACTTTCTCTCCTCACCCCTTTAACGGGGGAGGAAAGAAATTTTTATACAAAAATCAACACGCCACGCAAACGACGTCGCAGGTACATCGAAATAGAACACAAAAATGTTGTTAGATTTTTTTGTCTGTCTGTCTGTTTGTTTGTTTGTGCGCGCATCATATGAAAACTACTGATCCGATTCGAATGCGGTTTTCACAGATGTATTTGTCTTCTTTTAACTTAACATCTGGGGTATAAAAATTTCTCTTCCATTCCTTAAATGGGGTGGGGTAAGAAATTTTTATACAACAATCACACGCCATGCGTACGACGTTGCGAGTACAACTAGTACTTTAATATACTATTTTGTTGGGTAATGTATTATCTGTCTACATTGACGAGTAAAGCCAAGTCAACATTTTTGTTTTTTTATTATCAAAACCAAACACATTTTTGTGTACTTCCACTTACAAGTTGTGAACCCCCATTGTTTTTTCACGTCAACGCAGATCCCCGTCAAGTCTCTCATGAACCCTTTTGGGGTCCACCTGGACTACTTTGGGAATCACTGATCTAAAGTTACCTTTAAGTTAAAGCAAGGAATAGGAGTAATATTTGGGAAAATTTTAATATTAAAACCATATTTATAAGCAATTTATTCTTACACGGTACATTCAAAAACTTATAAATTACATTCCAATAAACCTGGTGGTACCTCTAACAGAAGCACCATCTGGTAAGTACAATTAATAACATGAAACCTACAAATTTCTTATCGATCCATCAAATCCATGCGATTACAAACAAATATAAATCGCTTATATTTTATTAAATTAGATTATATGAAATTATGTACGTTTCGTTATGCGTTTAAATATTTTAATGAGTGGTATATATATATATACTTAACTATTTAATTAATTATGTGCACGAGAAACAAATAAAAATGATCTTTTGATATGATGAAGTAATTCCCACCACGTCACAAGCCTAGAAATGTGATTTTATTTATATCTATTATTAACGTCTTAAATATCTCAACATATATTTTTTATTGTTGTGTTTACCATATTTAAGATGCTAAAATAGGCCAAATTGAACCATACTATGGCTGCCTATTAGTTGCTAGTTTTTTTTGGCAGTTAAATTTCAGTTGTTCGGTTTTCTTGTACCAAGTAGACTTGAGAACCAGGTACTGTGCTGGTGGTTACGAAAGTGCGATGTTTAGCGCGAATGAGGCACAAATTGCTTTCGGCGGTTTCGGCACGGTCTTCAGCGGCTTCCAACTCTCTCTGGAAGCGACGCACGCGGGATATACTTTGGCTAGATACACCCTCCTAGAAAAACAGAAAATAAAAATAAAATATGCAAATTACTAAAGAAATTTTTTGTATGTTTAATAATAACTACATTGAATTTATTACACTTTCTGATATATGTTTTGATAATGCCGAAAGCAATAATTTAGAAATTGAGTTTCGGAGTTGTAAGTAAAAAAAAACAAATTTGAAGATTTTTGTGTGGCTAAAGAGGTCTTGATATCCAAAGCTAAAAAAAAATTCTAAGACCACAGACGCAAATCAAGAGTGAATGCTTAATATATGCCCATACCATATTAGCACTGAATAAAATTGACACCCCAACAAGCGGGAAAACTCTGATTTATTTGCCGTAATGAACACCCAAAAAGCTGTTTTTTTATATATTTGGTTTTCATACCTATAACGCTGTGGCATATTAACCTGTCTTGAGGAAAGCGAAAAATTAAAATATATTGATTCAACAAGTAATAGTCCCTAATTCAAATAAAAAAAAACGATTTTTGAAAAGATGTCACACACGCAAACACTTAGCCTGACTAACGATGATTAAGTAAAGAACCTGATTAATAATTCATAAATAAATTATAGAGTGTACTTAACTCAGAAAAACGGTATGAAATATACTTACAACTTCTTGAAGTTGCCTCTTAAATAACACAATCTTTGAATTGGCCTTATCTAGAGATTCTTGCAAAAGGGCAATATTCTTTTGATCTTCTTCACATTGGATCAAGACTTCTTTAACGGTGCGTTCTTTTTTGCGCAAGATCTTAATGGTTTCAGCGTGACGTCTCTTTTCCTCATCAAGTTCAGATTCAACGTCTCTTATGCGAGCTTCCAATTTACTGATGATACGTTTTCCTCCCACTATTGCGTTAGCTTCAACTTCTTCCAATCTGACGGACAGGTTTTTGACTTCAATTTCCAAACTCTTTTTGATGGCTTCGATCTTGACAACGCGTTCTTGTTCTTCGTGGAGAATTTCAACAGTGTGTTTGAGTTCAGCCTGTAAATTACATTCGAATAATAACACTTATACAGTTTGAAGTTTTCTTAAAAAGTAGTTTCCACAGATATTAAAGCTTACCTGTACTCTTTGGTAACGTTCATCAGAAATACGAAGTTCCTTAGTGATTTCATCGTAATCACTCAAAACGGTTGATAATTCTTGTTCAATTTTACTCTTAGCTGATGAAATGTTAACATTGATGGTGGTCAATTCATTGATGCGAGTTCCAGCTTCTTCATACATTTGTTCAGCTTGTCTCTTTCCACGGAGAGCCTAAAAAATAACACCGTCATAATGTATTGATATATATATATATATATAATTAACTGGCCTTATTGATCCTTTTTGCGTACATGCCCAATAATTTTTCCCCTTTTGTTTATATATATATATATATATATATAAATGAATGTTTGTCTGTATGTTATCGATGAACTCAAAAACTACTGGACCGATTATTATGAAAATTGGTGTATAGGTATATGGATTTTTCCACGGAGAAGGTTTGTATAATATGCTTATTGATGCCACTCACCACCAGGTGGCACTGCATGCAGAATAGCAACTTCTGCCCCGTTTAACCGATTGTCATGAAAATTGGTATGTATATGTATTTTTCCACGGAAAAGGTTTGTATGATGTGCTCATTGATGCCACTCGCCACCAAGTGGCGCTGCAGAGTAGCAATTTCGGCCCCGTTCAACGGATTGTCATGAAAATCAGTATGATGATGTATTTTTAATGGGTAAGATAAATATGATATTCGTATTAATGGAAGTTACCACCATTTATCAAATTCAATACTGATTACTAGATATCTATACGAAATCTTATAAATATATGTTCGAAAAATATATTTTTGGTGCGATAAGTAAAATAAAACTATAAACTTTTTTTCCTTCTCTATCTCTTCTTCTCTTTTATTTTTCTTAAATTTATTTTAGTTGTTGGCGTAGCAACGCGCGCCGGGTCGGTACAGCTAGTAATCAAATATTTAATAATCTATACATATAATAAAACGGCAGAAATTTATACGTTTGTGCACGCATCACATGAAAACTACTGATCCTATTCGAATGCGGTTTTCAAAGACGTATTTGTCTTCTTTCAACTTAACATCTGGTGTATAAAACTTTTCCCCCCACCCCTTTGACGGGGAGAGGAAAGAAATTTTTATACAAAAATCAACACGCCACGCGAACGACGTCGCGAATACATCGAAATAGAACCCAAAAATGTGGTTAGATTTTTTTGTCTGTCTGTCTGTATGTTTGTGCGCGCATCACATGAAAACTACTGATCCGATTCGAATGCGGTTTTCACAGATGTATTTGTCTTCTTTCAACTTAACATCTGGTGTATAAAAATTTCTCTTCCATTCCTTAAATGGGGTGGGGTAAGAAATTTTTATACAACAATCACACGCCACGCGTACGACGTTGCGAGTACAACTAGTTTGTCATAAATGGTAACTGAAATTTATTTTGGTTATTACTGATAGAGTGTATAGAGTGAAGTTTGTGTTTACATATTAATAATTTTAAATCGAATTTACGAAATGTTTGTAAAATATTAAATTAGTGTTATCTGATGGTATGTCATGTATAAGTAAGAAAAATTATTAGAATCAAATTTCTAAAGAATAGTATAGAGTGATGAGTATAGGGTTTTGAATTTAAATGTAGTAAGTATATTTTTATACATGCAATGTCTTCAAAAACAATTATTAGTCATGTCGTTTGTTTATTTCAATATTCATATTCTGTATAAATGTAAGGTAACTCACGGATTTGATACCTGGTGTTTATTCCTGTTTAAATATGATGAAAGTTTAAGTAAATTGTAATTCTGAAATATGCATAGACTGTAATATTTTTACTTACACCTTCATAGTTGCTCCTGATTTCTTCAGCTTCAGCGGTAAGTGCTTGAACTCTCCTTTGTGAAACACTGAATTGATCTAAGGTAACTTGCAGTTGGCGTTGTACTTCATCATAATGAGCTTGGATTTCGGTAAGTTGTAGAGATTGTTTCTTTATGGTCTTTTGAAGGTCGATGTTCATCTTGTTTGCAGAATCCAAGGACATTTCCAATTCAGTAATTTGGATCTGCAACTTCTTCTTAATACGAGTAACTTCGGTCTTAAGTCTTGTTTCTGCTTCAACAACACGAGCATTGAGCTGTTCAATTTCGATACTTGTTGCTTTACTATAACAAAAGATAAATTTATTTTCAAAGTTGATTGTGATTATAAATTAATTAAAAAACAGTTTTAATGTATGTATTAATTGGCAGGGTGTGTATAATAAGAGATTATTTATTTAATTATTTGGTTGATATATTAGACAGGGCTAGTTTTAAAGCTATTTAACTCTTTTTAGAAATAAAGGCAAGTTTTCTCAGCAGATTCTACTAGTAAATCTGTTATGAAATTCATTTTAAGGAAATTCGTATGTTGTATAAAATTAACTTCTATGATTAATTATTTGGCAGTGCCATTATAAATAAAAAGTTTTTTATTGGGTAACTAAGCATTAGATAACGCAAAGTTTATTTTGGTTACGGAGAAATTATCTTTGGATTATTGCCTAGTATAAGTTGTTACGCTAATTAATTTCTCTTGGCAATGAAATTTATTTGAGAAAAAAACATTTTTTTAGGATAATTAGTTTTTTCTAGTCCCACATTATTAATGAATGTCTTAAAGTATAAAAGGGAAAAGTATTATTTCCATATCAAATTAAATAGGATTGTTAGATGGTTGTATTCAAATCTACTGGTCACGGATTGTTTCCTCTGGTTTAACAGAAAACTTTATAATTAGGTACCAATCCTATCAATATTTTCTATGCAAAATGCTTGTTTAGTGCTATTATGTTGAAATTTGGTAATTTTAAACTACAATGAGATGATATGTTTTATGACTGATTGAAAACGTTTACTACAGTACACACAATTATTATAATTTTGTATCAGAAACGTTAAATTATTAAAATACTTCCTTGTTCAAGGAAATTGTCAGATTCATGTAAAACGCTTTATAATTACTATTATATACTATTGGCTTTCAAAAATTGTTTTCTATGTTACTGTTTAATAATAGGCTAATACTCTGGTACGGTACGGACATTAAGAATGCATTAAATAAACAGATGTGATCTATTTCCGGATAAATTTTCAACGGAAGTTGTTTGTACTGAAATATCTTTGTAAATAAATTTGGCATAGGCATTGAGGCACGGGTTGATTTTAAACGAAAGCTAATTATAGAATGCATTGCTACCATTGCGTAACGTAATTCTTATTAGCTTATCCCTCCAGAAAGGTGTACTCACTTTTGTGTATAAATAATCACAAAACTTTACATTTTGGAATTCGTCACCTTTTATCGTGGAAAAAATGTGAAGACCTTCTATCAAAATCCTTCAGCTCAACACTAAGATTTTCTAAGGGTTCTTTAAAGCTTTCTTCTAGTTGGGATTGAATTCTTTCATCCATTAGTTGTACGTGGCTTCGGATACTGACTTTTTTTCGAATTTGTCCGCTTTTTAATACGCTACTGCTGAAACTGCTATGCATTTTCTTGTTAAAATCTTCTTCCACTCCTTCAGCTATAGCTTTATTGCTAGATGATAAAAGTTGTTGCTCTATTTGTTTGGCAGATCTGCCTCTAAGAAACTTTTGCTCTGCTTTCAGTTCCCTCTCGATTTCTCTATTCTTTTCAGGGTTGTAAATTTCAAAATTGTCATACATTTTAGTTTTAACTTTATTTATGTCTCTTAATAAATTCTTTTTCTTTTTGTTTTCCCGTTTGAGGACTTTTTCTGTTATAGATGCCGCGGAAACTGATTTTTGTAACACAAAACTTGAACTTGCACTAGACTTAGAATCCCGCAGCCTCGATTTGGCACTGGCTTCTGTTTTACGAGACACTCTCGAGAGATCTTCTTGAGAGTAGGATTTAATTTTTAGAGGATCGAACTGATTTAAACCCAGCTCCTCGGTCCAAGGAAGGTGGGGGAAATTAACTTTTCGACCGTCACATTTTTGCTCTATGAAATCGATCATAGGTTGGTAGAAATTCATTCCAACGCCATAGTTATAGTTGTACGCGGATGTATGAGGTTGCCATTTTTTGTTTTCTCTGATAGGCCGTGCCATTTTTAACTATTATTGATTACTGACATTTCAAACAGCACGTTTAAGCTTTTATACATTGAACTATTTATCAATGATTGTGCCAACCAATCCAATAATGGCAGTTCAGGGTTAAATATATTTAGTCTTGCCAGTAACTTGTTGTATCAAGATAGGTATTTTATTTTTGTATTTATTTATCAATTAATAAAGACTAGCTAGATATTCTTAATGGCTACACTGAATAGAGTGCATATAAATTCATTGTTATTTAATTAAGAGGTTGTTTTTTTATGGTTCTACCAATTCTACCTACGATAAATACTGCAATCAAAATAAAAAAAAATATTCCACGAAATATATTTTACGAAATTTCCTATGAAAATTATATCATTGGTATAATAATTAAGCTAATAATTAAAGTTATCAGTAATAACTAAGTCCTTTTTAGATAATTTGTTATTGTAAATGAAAATTTGTACTTTTATGTTCTGGAAGACAATTAAATTTGAACGTCAATAATAGTAACTAACAATGTTTATCCCAAATATTTTTCTATGATGTTTTTTAGTTAAAACATTTTACACTTATTTTTGTTTATTTTTATCCTATGCACTTCGGTGATATTTCATCTACGAACACGACAATATATCAATCTACTACCTAAGTTTATTTTTCCGACATGGTTATCAGATACTGGAAATTGTGTTAATTTATAATGAAGCATGATCTTTTATTTGGTACTGACACGTTGCTTATTAAAAGAATATAAGATGCTACTTTTTATATACGAGGATGTACGCATTAAAAATTTTCTGAGTCTGCATCAGCAGCAAACATATTTTAAAATTAAAAGAATTTTAGAATTCAACATATATTTATATAGTTTTCTCGGCAAATCAGGCCTCGACACCGTCTGTCACCCTTTTGTTGCAAAAAATAAGACCTGTAATTCTATGGAGCCGGCTGCACGCACCCAAAAAATGAGGCAAACCGACTTTACAGACAACCGATTTTTTTTAGTTAGGTCAAGTAAGACGGATCCCTCACTGGTGAACAAGAAAGAAATAAGAAATAATTCGAATCCTTATTCATGAATTATTTCAATGACAACATACGATGTTGTTCTACCCTTACTCAGAAAATCAATTATGATTACTTCTTGGTAATCTCAAGAAATTGAAGCAAGATCTTTTCTAGTAGATATTTGAACATCTTGGAGAACCAGAGTGTCCCCATTATATCGATAGCTGCTTTGTTTCCAAATAGTAAAAAGATTCATCTATAGTAACAACTAGGATTAAGAGTATGATATTGAGACATCTGGGGATCTATTTGTACAAATTATTTTTATGTTTTAATTTACGTAACCCATATATGGACGCATTCATATGAAATATTCACTGCCTCAAATGTTCAACAATATGATAAAAGGATATCATGAATTGCATGGATATTTGGGCGGTGGACTCTGTCCTTTCCTACCTTTCTGTCTTTAATGAAAAATTTACTTCCTTTTCAAGTCTCAAAGGAAGGACATTTATCGGTATAAGAGTATTTAAGATATCTTTGTAAATTTGACCTTCAAATGCAGGTACCTGATAACTCGATGCTCCAATTTTTATATTTGTACAATTTTATTGCGCAACTCTGCTTTAATTTTTGGATTGGCGTTTGACACTTCTTATAAGTTAATGTTTGTTGCTGTAGTAACGCAATACGGAAACGGAGCCGATTTAAAATAACTATAAGGCGGCTCGCACACCGGAGCAATATGCAACTAGCAACATGCAATAAGCAACAGGCAACATATATTATTTTGTTGTACTTCGCATACCAAAGCAATAAAAAATCACTTGTTAAAAATGTCGTCTGATGAAGACGAAGTAAAAATGTTGTGGTAAATTTTAAGGAGAAAGAAAAGAAAAAGGAGACGATATTAGATTCATCCAGCATTTGAAGCGTTGAGTAAACTTGGAGCCAGTATATGTGCTCAACGTCGGTAATCGCCGTACCGATACATCCGACGATGCCTCTCGTCGCCATCTAACCAACCAAAAGGTTCGGTTTTGGTTCGCCAAAAAACCCTTAATCATCTAACACTGCTTGATGAACGAAATATTGGCAAATTATGGGCGATATAGTGGCTTTTCAAACGACACATCGTGTTGCTAACATCTGTTGCTCTAGAAAGGCGATAGGGATATCGTATTGCGTCGGTGTGCGAAATCAACAAAAATGTAATGGAAAAACACATTGGCGATAATATTGCTTATTGCATGTTGCTAGTTGCTAGTTGCATATTGCTCCGGTGTGCGAGCCGGCTAATAGATATCAATACCTACATCTTCATATAACCGAATAGGTATGTTCTTTTTCTTATTATTATGACATGAATTTGGAATTTTTGAAAATATTTAATGTTTTGATTATCTTACAAAACGTTATAATTTTATCTGATACCACAAAACCCAACCTGGTTATATAATTTTTTGTATGTACATTTACTGACAGTCGAGATTTTACAATAGCTATATTTTACTGGGAATTGTTTTCTTTTTCGTATGCTTCTACTAAAGTAGTTTTCATTTTTCTAAAAATTTTGCCTTACAAATGTATTATTACGTAATATGCAATGTTTATCCCAAATATTTTACTACGATGTTTTTTAGTTAAAATATGATCACAAGCATTTTACAGTTATTTTTGGATATATTTTTACCATCCCAAGCGCTTTGGTGATAATTCATCTACGAACACGACAATATATCAATCTACTATTATTCAAATATTGGAAAAAATATTTATCAAATTATGAGAATATGATAGTAGTTCAAATATTGCATGTTCAAGAAGGAGCATTGTTATCCTTTTCAATAATTTACTCTAATTTAATCACTAGAAAGTACAAGCTATTAATTTTTACTAACTATTAACGTCTACATAATAAGTTAAATAACAGACCAATTAATTTTGTTTCGTCTTTTATATAATCTCTTTTTTCTCAACTCACTCAACTTAGTTCTAATATTACGGTATTATTTTAATTATTTATTTATTCTGTTACTTATTTTATATCTATGATATTATTTATTTATGTGATATCTATAATTTTAGCACAATCTAAGATTGTTGGAGGCGAAAACATCAGAATAGAATCACATCCATACCAAATATCGTTACAAACAGGAAACGGTAGACATTTTTGTGGTGGATTTATAATTTCCCAAGTATGGTTAATCACAGTTGCTCATTGTGTTTATAATACTGCAGCATCAGTTATTAGAACATACAAAATTCGTGCTGGTAGCTCCAAATATAATCAGGGTGGCCAATTAGTTAACGTAAACAAAGTAATTATATATCCTAACTTTGTGTACAATTCATTGGATAATGACATTGCTTTATTGAGTATAACTTCGATATTAATAAATAATGCCACCCGACCAGCAAAGCTTCCAAGGCAAGGCCAGTCTATTCCTGATGGTACTCTGTTAAGTGTTACAGGTTGGGGAAAAACAGACACTAATGAACAATCACTTCCTGTTGATCTTAAAATGGTGCAAGTACCAAAAATTAACAAACAAAGATGTAGAAACCAATACCGCTCTCAAAATTATGAAGTTACGGACAATATGTTTTGCGCTGGTTATTTAGGTACGGGTGGTAAAGATTCTTGTAATGGTGATTCTGGTGGTCCAGCCGTTCGTTCTGGTACTGTTTTTGGAATAGTTTCATGGGGACTTTCTTGTGCAAATCCAAATTTTCCTGGAGTGTACACAGACGTATCAAAATACAGAAACTGGATAAAAGCTAATACGAGAATTTAAATATGGGTTAACTTATTAAATTTATGTTTTTAAAGTTTATTTGGTTTCTCATAAACAAATAATAATTAAAATAAAAAGAGGTAAAGCTCCAAGAAAAATAGTGGTTTACCTAGTAAATTGTATAAGAAGTATTTAATTCATTGTTTAATTTCTCTTATAATTTGGTACTTTCTTACAACTTAAAAACAAAATAAATGAATATAAACTAGGTACTCAAAACGAAAAAGGAGCCACTACTTCATAATCTTATATTCCTCGTAGCTTGTAATTGATCGAAAATAATTTTTTACGATAACAATGTATAGACTTCAACCTTACTCGTACAGCTCCTAAACATCTTTTTTTTATATGGGTACCCTCTGAAAAAAATGTAAACATTTTTATGTTAAGATTTCCTTATCAGGGCATATTAAATTTGCGCCTGTTTTTATTAGTCTAGTTTACATTTTACAGTGAAAACATGAATATTGATGCGCTAAGTAGAAGAATACCTACGCCGTAGAGTGTACCTAAATGAAATTGAAATCGCTAGAGCGATAACGGTAATTCAGGAAGGTTATTCCAGAAGAAGAGTTGCAGAAATTCTGAATGTGAGCCGAGCCGCTATAAACAGAGCATGGACTCGGTATTTAATTTATGGCATTATCAGAAGAAGGCTCTATCCTCAACGTCAAAAGGCCACAACAGCTCGAGAAGGCCGTTCATTAAGTACCTACCTAGGTGGGCGATTAGGGAACGAACCAATACTGCACGAGCGCTTCAAAATCAGTTAGCAGCCACAACGGGGAGCAGAATTTCTGATCAAAAAGTATGCAATAGACTTCATCAGTCTCAGTTGTGTGCTAGAAGACCGGTTAGAGTGCTTCGTTTATCGTTTAACAGCAGAGCATCGAAGTGCTCGAAGAATTTTTACCGAAGCAGATTGTCATTGGACAATACCAAAATGGAGTAATGTTTTGTTTACGGATGAGTCCAGAATCTGTTTACATTACAACGATGGACGAGTTCGGGTAAGGCGACGAACAGGTGAGCGGTAATTGGACTCAGCTGTCCAAGAGACTGTTCGGTTTGGAGGAGGGTCTATTATGGTGTGGGCAAGTATATGTTTAAATGGTCGCACCGATTTCGTGGTAATTCGAAAAGGTTCCCTAACGTCGTTACGTTATATGGAAAAAATTTTAACATCACAAATGATAATAAGGGAGCAGATTTCATTTCACAGCACGATAATGCTAGGTCACACGTGGCTAGGATAGTAAGAACTTTTTTAAAGGACCATAATATTGAAGTTATGGAATGGCCGGGAAACAGTCGAGATCTCAATCCCATCGAACATCTGTGGGACACATTGGGACGACGTTTATTAGAGCGGCAGCCTATACAACCATCCACCAACTTGAAGAACTTATTCAAGAATGTGAACAACTACCCCAGGAGTTGATCAGAAACTTGATTAAGAGTATGCCCAGTAGTTGTGCTGAAATTATCAGAGCCAGAGAAGGGCATACTTACTACTAAGAATTGTTCTCAGATACTGCCTAATTTGAAGATGAAAAAAATAAAATCATTATTTATTGACTTACTAGCGGCCGCCCGCGACTTCATCCGCGTGGACTTTAGTTTTTTGCCACCGAGTTTTATACAAATTTGCAACCCCTATTTTAAATCCTTAGGGATGGAATTTAAAAAAGTAATTTCTTAGTACACAACTACGTACTAAAACAAATTTATTCTCGAATTTTCAAGACTCTACGCGTCTATCGACAGTTTCATGTCGGCCAGCAGCAGCGTGCTACCGTCTCACCGCTCCACACACCCCGCTCAGTAAAGCGCGAGTGGTATTAGACTATTATTATTTTAAAACTTTAAAAACTTGCATGCTATATGCATGCAAAATCTAGCCCGATCGGTTTGAAATTGACAAAGTTTAATACAAACTTTCATCCCTATTTTATTTCTTAGGGGTGGAGTTTATCAAAATCCTTTCTTAGGGGATGTCTAAGTCATAGTAGCTATATGCATGCAAAATCTCAGCCCGATCGGTTTAAAACTGACACAGTTTCATACCAAATTTCATCCCCTATTTTATCCCCTTATGGGTGGAATTTATCAAAATCCTTCCTTAAGGGATGCCTACGTCATAGTAGCTACATTCATGCAAAATCTCAGCCCGATCGGTTTAAAATTAAGAAAGTTTCATACAAACTTTCATTCCCTTTTTTATCCCCTTAGGGGTGGAAATTATTAAAATTCTTTCTTAAGGGATGCCTACGTTATAGTAACTATCTGCATGCAAAATCTTAGCCCGATTGGTTTAAAATTGACAGAGTTTCATAAAAACTTTCATCCCCTATTTTATCCCCTTAGAGGTGGAATTAATCAAAATCCTTTCGTAGGGGATGCCTTCGTCGTAGTAACTATATGCATGCAAAGTTCTAGCCCGAACGGTTTAAAATTGACAAAGTTTCATACAAACTTTTATCCCCTATTTTATGCCCTTGGTGGTGGAATTAATCAAAATCATTTCTTAGCGGATGCCTACGTCATAACATCTACCTGCATGCCAAATTTCAGCCCCATCCGTCCAGCGGTTTGAGCTGTGCGTTGATAGATCATACAAACTTTCATCCCCTATTTTATCCCGTTGGGGGTGGCATTAATCAAAATCCTTTCTTAGCGAATGCCTACGTTATAACATCTACCTGCATGCCAAATTTCAGCCTCATCCCTCCAGCGGTTTGGGCTCTGCGTTGATAGATCACTATATCAGTCAGTCAGTCAGTCAGTCACCTTTGAGTTTTATATACCTATATAGAGATTGCAATTTGACATTTTTATTCCTACATAACACATTCGACAGGTTTAAGACATTTACAATTTTAACAGTAATCTTTTACAAATAAAGTAGAAAATTATAACTTTTTCAAAAAACTATTACACAAAAAATGTTTTAAATTTTTTTAGGTGTCTCCTTTTTCGTTTTCAGTAGTTTATTTTTAAATGGTTGTTGTATATTTTATTGGTCTTTATTTTAACAAATTTATCAATTTCTGTCTTAAAAATCTACATATCCTTAACAAAACCCAATATCCCAATCAAAAAACTATATTAAAAAAAGATATTTAATATCAATAAAAAAAAACTTGGATTTTTTTTTTTATTTTAATAATATTCATTAAATTTATTTTAATGCAAATATAATAAACTGTGTGATCGTTTGGCTCGATGAATCGTTCGTCACGTTTTTCAGAGTTAGTACATCTCAGTGATCCAGTCGTTCTTTCCGTATAAGCCGCCATAAGAAAGGTATGGTTTCTATACATAAAACGTAGATACTAATTTATTAAAAATAAATAGTTTTCTAAAAGCAAAATTTTATTCCTTTAACATTTTATACATATAAAAAAGTCTTAAAAAAAATCAATAAAAATTAAAAGCTTAATTTACTTGAAAAATATTATAATTTTGTTATTATTATACGATATATCTCTTCTTGTTACTGTTACGACTGAATTTTTCTACGTTGAAAAACAGTCAATATTTAGCGTTTATTATATTAGCTTATTTTTATTAGCTATAATAGTCTATAAGTATAAAAAAAGTATATTTAATTTATTACCGAAATAATTTGGAAGGGGAACAGCTAGTTGTATAAAAACAAATCACTTATTTTATT
Source organism: Altica lythri (assembly GCA_964028335.1). Lineage (NCBI taxonomy): Eukaryota > Metazoa > Arthropoda > Insecta > Coleoptera > Chrysomelidae > Altica > Altica lythri. Next base: position 53,114,421 of record OZ034801.1, read on the forward strand.
TTGCAGTTAGCAATATGTTAAAACTGGTAATTACACTTGGGACTCTAATAGGTATAGTTTATGGTATGTATAATTTTATATACATTTTATTATTAGTACCTACATTTAGTTTTTACTTTATCTAAAAAATGAAACAGACGTCAAATTGTGCTAATGTTAAAAAAAATAAACCATATTTTATTCATACAATAATCCAATGTTACTAATTATGGATCTCTTAGTAGACCAAGAGTTCACTTTAATGTAATATTGATATATGTTAAAACGGAAAAAACAGATGGATTTTCCAGCTCTTAGAAAATACAAATTCAACGATCTATCCATGTCAAACATTTTCAGCTTCAGCAAAGTAAAAGTTGTTTACTTGCCCTTCTGTGCCTCAAAAACAATTGGTTCAAGTACATAAAAAAACAATTGTTTGTTACTATAATAACTTCGGGTTGAAATTAAGTGAGAATCTTCAAATGTTTGGGTACCCTTTTAAAAAAATTTGTAATTTAGTCACTTTCAATGTATTTTAAATGTAATAGGTTGTCTTGTGTTTTAGCTTTTTTTTTAATATTAAATGATTACATGTAATAGAAGCTAGTGGGAAAAAATTTAATTTTGAATTGTTATAAGAAAACACATTAAAACGTAATAATAAGTTGAAAATTTTATTTAGCTTTTTTGACAGTTTTTTCCAGCAAATCTACTTTTTTTTCTAATTAAAAATATTTTTCAAGAATACCTTTGGGCACCATAGAGGTTATAAAAAAATAATTATTCGAACTCAGCCAAATTTATAATTTCCTAAAAATAAAGTAATAGAATAAGAGTACAAAATGGTTTATTTAATAATAATAAAAAAAAAATTACTGGTATATTTCTGTATGTTTTCAGGGCAATTTAGGATTTTTGGTGGCAATGATACTTCAATAGAGTTACATCCTTATCAGCTTTCGTTGCAATTATCATTTAAACATTATTGCGGAGGAGTACTAATATCGAACTTATGGGCAGTTACTGCTGCACATTGCATGCACAATGTTCAGATTAGGGGGTTGAAAATTCGTGCTGGAAGTACCAATTATAATCATGGTGGAAAAATTTTTACAGTGAAAAAGGCTATTATACATCCTGATTACAACCATAACACTATTGACAACGACATTGCATTATTACGACTTAATGAAAAAGTGACTATTCCTACAGCAAAGCCAGCGAAACTTCCAAAACAAGATGAAAGTATTGAAGATAAAACATTATTGACTGTTACCGGGTGGGGATATACCGAAAATGGTAAAGTGTCTGTTAGACTAAAATTAGTTGAAGTTCCGACTGTTAATATAATAACTTGCAGAAATATATATAAACAAATAAGCTTTGTTACAGAAAACATGTTTTGTGCCGGATTTTTAGGCGAAGGAAAAAAAGATTCTTGTAATGGAGATTCAGGAGGTCCAATAGCAAAGTTAGGTACAGTATTTGGTTTAGTTTCATGGGGACAAGGTTGTGGACATCCTGAATATCCTGGAGTTTACACAAAACTTTCTAGCTATATAAATTGGATACAGAAATATACAAATATTCAACTTGAATAGTGTGTCAAATACATAAATTTATATATTAATATTGTTTTTTTTCCTCTGGTATCAGTATATTCATGATAAACACTCTAGCAGTTGAAGTTAGATCCAAATCAAGCATTTGCCGATGACTAGTTAAATTGAATTAAGTTAAATTGCTTAAAAGACGTGATTCAGTTGTATTTGCGGTATAAACACACAGATATATATATATATATATATATATATATATATATATATATATATATATATATATTTATATATATATATATATACTTATCTAATATATTTCATGAGTTAGCTTTTGAAAAAAAAAACGATAAATGGAAAGATTTAAGTTATATAAGAAAACTATGCTTTTATTATTTTTTTCGCAATAATTCAAAAGTAATATCAAATTAAAAATACATTTTTTAATTCAGTACCAAAAACACTCTGATAATTTTCCATCAAATTTGAGCGCGTGTGACATCACAATGTTCGTTTTTAGTGCTTGCTTTGTATCATTATGTACGAATACTACAAAAGAAAACTTCAAAAAATGTTTTTAAATGTTTTTTTTTGCACGATAGAACGATTTTGCTTAGCGTTTGTTGCCTGATCAGTATGTTGTGTTTACGGTAAGTAAATAATTGCATATGTGATGTATACAGAGCACTTTTGACATTTTAACGTTATTAAAATGTCAAAAGTGCTCTGTCTAATGTCTAATACGGAAAAATATTTCTATCGTGCAAAAAACGTTATAAGCATCACGAACGTTAAGTACTACCGATCTCAGACAAAAATTGGAGCCTTCGCTCCGCTACGCTCTTTGATCGGTAAAATGTCCTTACCGTTCTTGATACTTAATATACTATTAAACGTTGAAATAAATGGATTTAAGCAGTAAGTATTTTATAAGAATGTAGTAATTTATTATAATTTAAATAAACGTATAAATTAAATAAATAGTGACATAATTAATGATAAAATTTTAAAATTCAGAAAAAAATCATTAGATAACTTGGTTTTTGACAAAATCCCAATTACTAGGCTGTGTTAAAGTTAGGTGCGAGAAATAATCTATTTCCTTTTACAGAAAAACCATCATTACAAAATGTACCTAGTGTCATGCTGTTAGAATATTCCATTTGGAAGCACAAGTTGCTTATGGCGGGTTACGCAGAAAGGAGAGGATCGCTGAGACGTACTATCTCCAAAAAACTAAAAGAGCGATCCAACAAACCGGACCATCAAACGGTTTATTACATTGTCATTGAAGTCAATTCAATATTTTTAAAATAAAATAAAAACGATATTTTTTTATTAAATCTGTTTTTCATACGTATGTTCGGCCAAATCATACTCCCCGATCATTTCCAAGTGCTACATCTTGTATTTTTATTACATCGCAACGTCGTTCGCGTGGCGTGTTAATTTTTTATAAAAATTTCCTTCCTCACCCCGTTAAAGGGGTGTGAGAAAGTTTTATACACCAGATGTTAAGTTGAAAGAAGACAAATACGTCTACAGTTTTATTATATGTATAGATATATAGATATTTATGACATACTGATTTGTTTAGGTGAGAAAAATTTTGATTTGTCTTCAATTTTTAATTATTATTATTGTTGTTTAATTAACTAGTGTCAGTTGTATTCATGAATCATTGATATTTAAGATTGCACGCTATAAATCGTTGGTCGCGGAAAAAGTACACTTTCCGAAGTACAAATTGATGTAAACAATCTACGCAAAAGATAAAATTAAAAGTACATAACAGTTTATAAATAAATATGAGGAAGTAACAGTTTTATTCTACCCAACCAAAACCAATAGCAGAAGAGCTAGATCCGAAATTTCTCCGTTGTCCGTAATATGACATTTCTTCTTTGCAATATGTTAATTCAATGCAAATATTTACGTTGCCACTCAGACGGACACCCTAGTGGGTAGGTGCAGAGGGTAGTTATAAGGGGTGAAAGTTGCCAATTTTTCTTGAAATTGTCGTCATCCATAATATGAATGGAAATTTTACCATTGGAAGGTGTTAATACGACAATTCAAAATCCCGAGCGGCGGACACATGAGTGGATACAAATGATACGGCGGACAAGGGAAAATAATGCCAAAATTTGTGCAAAAAAAATAGGTATCAATAATAATAATTAAATTACTTTTTTTTCTGGTTCCTAACCAAATTAATAATTAAATAACTATTTTTTTTCTGATCCCTAACACGAATAAATATATAATGACAAAAAAGTGACTTAGAGTTTGATGTTTATGTGCTTAAGGTGAAATTTAATGGTTGTTAAGGAACAGTTGATTAAAAACGCCGACTAACTGCTACCGAATCTAGATATTGTCGGTTTGATTCCTGTCGGATGCAACGTTTTTTCAATTTCTCCTTAATGCCATTTCTTGCTAGTCAGATTTCTAAATTTCAAAAATCCCTTGAGAGATATCTCATTTAATTAGTTTACTAAATATACTATACCTCGATAGGCAATTGCATGTCACTGACGTCATTATGACGTATTTGCAAGTGGAACCAATGCGAGGTTTGAATGAATCGTAGTTGCCAGGTTTAACTTAGAAAGACTTACTATCTTTTTCTTATTAACGCGCAATAGAAAGAGATACTTTTAAGAAAAATGGCAAGCGGCGCTAGCGTAGTTAAATATGTTCTCCAGTGTTGCTGCCATTTTCTTAAAAGTATCTTTCCTCACCCCTTTAACGGGGCGAGGAAAGAAATTTTTATACAAAAATCAATACGCCACGCGAACGACGTCGCGGGTACCTACATCTAAATAGAACCCAAAAATATGGTTAGATTTTTTTGTCTGTCTGTCTGTATGTTTGTGCGTGCATCACATGAAAACTACTGATCCGATTCGAATGCGGTTTTTACAAATGTATTTGTCTTCTTTCAACTTAACATCTGGTGTATGAAAATTTCTCTCCCATTCCTTAAATGGGGTGGGGTAAGAAATTTTTATACAACAATCACACGCCACGCGAACGACGTTGCGAGTATAACTAGTTTTGAATAAGACGATAGCTGGTAATAAATTGTTTTTATTTCACGCGTTTTAAAGTGAAATGGTACTAAATTTATTTATTGAAGTTTTGACTCAAATAAATCCTTACCTTTGATATTTAATACAAATTTTTGGAATTTAACTTTAGTACTTATTTATTCTATTGCATAAGATATATACACACATCATAGTACAATCTATTAATGACATAGACTATATTCCAGGCAAGTGAAAAAGTTTTACGGTTACACGAGCGTGAAAACATAATAATTTTTTTATCTTCAACCGCACATTGCAAAAACCCTTTTTCCATATTCATCTTTACATATACATCCTCAGAACTCAGAAATAATTCTCTACTCGTTTTTGGTAAGTTAGGCAAAATACGTTTTTTTAAGATATACATCGTATTTTTTGTTGTTAAATCAAAATTCATAAATTATTCTTCTATAAAATATGAAAGTTGTAATTTATTCTATAATATAAATAAAAAGAAAATCCTTACTTTTTTTAACTTAACTTTTAGAAAATCTCACTAAATATAAGTTTTGAAAAAAGTATTATCAGTTTCCCTGGCACATCTCACATTTGCTTTACTCAGAGTCTAAATGATTACGATACGTAAATTGGCAAAAATCACATTAATCGAAGAAAGAAAACACTACCTCTTCCCCCTTACAGTTTTTCTAAGTAAACCGGATCGTGATGAAACTTTGTGCTTTCGATTCGGGAAAGCTTTAGGAAACTGATTGACCCCGTGACATGAGGGAAAATTGCATTGTTGTAGGTGAAAAATGCATTTTCTAATGTGCATCCCAAAGTGTTAAGAAAAGAAAAATTCACAACTCGAAAAATATGCACGGGAATGAGTTAATTTTTTCTACTCGGAGGTTTTTGAGGTCGATTAATAGAAAAATCACATCGGTGCCCGGTATGTACGTCTTCTAGAGTTGGAAATTCGTTATAAAATTTGTTTAAATTTGTTATCCCGTTGTATTTGATATAGCTGAAACCAAATATCGCATCGGCGATGCTGTACGAGGTACCTGGTGTCCGGTATAAACTTGAACAGTAAATAACCGTAACAGTAAGATTTGCCAGTAACTAATATTTTTTTAATTAAACATTAAATTTATGAAAAAAATAAGTTTACAAAAATAACAATTTCATAAATGTAATTTTTTTTATATTCTGTATGTTAGTTTGCTTCTTCCTCCATCTAGCTGTCGTAGTTTGTCGTATCTTCTATGAAACAATATATTTTGTTGTTTGAGCAACTAAAGCCAGCACACTTTTTGCATGCGATGGTGTAGTTCATACCATGAGAAGAATATTTTTTCAGTAGACTAAATTCCTCACTTGATATAATGAGATTATGGATCAAAAATTATATTAAACTCATAAGTAAATACTTATGGAAAATAATAAAAATACTAATTATACCAAAATTTATAGACAAAAGTCAAAATAATTAAGTGTTATCGAAATTAAGCAACGAAGCATGTTGGAAACCGAAAATAAAGTAGTTTGTGATACAGATAACAGTATCTACCAGCAATAACTTAAATCATAACAAAAAAATAATATATTTTTGCAAATGGTTTATGTGGTCACGAAAAAATATCGATTTACATATTGTTGTAACAATTATTTTAGATTTTGTTATATAAATAGAATTGCAAAGTATATGTACCTACGCTTTTATAGCAACATGTGGACGTATGTAGTGATTTTCATTACAGTTTTTGGTACTGTTTTTGGTACGTACAATATATTTTTTATTTTAATTTAGTATATATAGTCCCGCAGCTAGAGGAGTTTCCGTGGCCGATTCTCCTGCTGTTGACCAAGAATTTTTTTACGTACTTTTTCTCGCTAAATCCGAATCTGAAACCTGTTTTTCCGAAAAAATTATCAAGTAAATTGTTATTAACAATTTAATTGTTTAAACGAATATAACTAGAAAACTAAGAGAGATATGACTTTTTTCAAATATTTTTTTGATTCTTCTCAGAAAACAAGAAAAATGTAGGTACTTTGAAAAATTAAAATCCGTTTGTTAGAACTCGAGATATTGCAAATGTAGTTAAAAAATATTACAAACTCTCACACCTAATTTTTTTGATCTCAGATTTTTTATCAAAACTTGGATTCTAATAAAGATATCATATTTCACGACCTCTTATTAGCTTTAAATTAAAATAATATAAATGTCTCTATTGTTTTTAACAAAATTATACCTACTTAAACGCCAAATTTTAACATAAAAATAGCTAAGTAATTTGTTTATAGCAATTTTTCATTAGGTCAAGTTTAAAAAGTGTCTAAATTTTTTTTTTACAAACGGATTTTGATTTTCCAAAGCTTATTTTATTTTGTTTTTTCATAAGGATAAAAAAAGAAAAAAATGTCGTATCTCTCTTAGTTTTCTAGTTATAATCATTTAAACAATTAAATTGTTAATAACAATTTACCAACAGGTTTTAGATTTGATTTCAGCGTGAAAAAATACGTAAAAAAAACAGGAGGAGAATCGGTCACGGAAACCCTTCCAGCTACCGGAATAATACCTCTGTGATGAACATGGGTTTGTTGGGATAAGTAAATATAATTTCTTGTTATTCCTCGTTTTTCAAATTACTAATCCATTTTCTTCACAAATATTGTCGTAAAAACTATCGTAGTCCAAGAAACGTACGACTATTTAAATGTAAAATTTAACCTCATATACATACTTGTTGTTTTTTTAACAGACTTTAAAAAGGCGAGGTTATAAGTTTGATCCATTCTTTCAAGTTTGCTCGTGCATAACTTTTTTTTCCAAAATTGATATTTGATGTATCCTGCAGCTACAAATTGGGTTCAAAATCAATATTGTAGCTTTTTTAGAAGTAAATCATAAATTGGTTGTTAGTTCTCCAATATTCATTATGACAGATTTTATACGGCTAACTACATATTCAACTTATTCCGATTTGATTAAAATTGGTATTCGGAATTTTTTAAGGTCGTAGGTACATCATGAATTTGTCGTTGGTTTTCAAAAAAAAATCACCGAAATACCTATATTTTATAATACTTTTATTCCTGCAAAAGCTCTCGATCATTTCTTCAGTGTTAAGAATATGCAGTGAATCGAGTTCTCTTTTTTTGTTTAGTTTAGCATATTTCCAAATACTGCTATTATGTATTTGCAGTAATGTGACTTGATCAACCCATTAGAATGGTAACTAAGGCAACTACTTTCCTTGATTAGTTTTACTTTTTATAGAATGTGGTAATATATAAGTAGTACCTGTACATTTCGACCAAATTAAATTATTCATACTCGCATATACTTTTATTAAGTGATAATTCATGTTCATACAAATTTTCGCATGTAACAAAACACATTTTAATATTTAATATTCTGAATTTTAGGCCGATCTAGAATTCTTAACAGTTATGATACGAATATCAAACAGCATCCATTTCAAATTTCATTGCAGTATGATGGATCACATTATTGTGGTGGGTTCCTTATATCTAATTTGTGGGCAATAACTGCTGCTTCTTGTGTTAATGAAATTGATATAGAAAGACTAAATGTTCGTGCAGGAAGTACTTGGCGTAGTCAAGGTGGCCAACGTTCTCGTATTGCAGAAATACGAGTACATCCAAATTTTAAAGGATATTACAACAATATTGCTTTATTACATTTCAGTTCTGAGATAAGAGCGAAGCGTGCGAAACCAGCTATTCTCCCAGACGAAGATAACTTGATTACTGGTTCACCAATTACCATAACCGGATGGGGACGACGAAACTATTTTGATAAATACTGTCCTGAGACATTACAATCCGCTCAGACAACAGTTTTGGACAACAAAATTTGCGAAGAGTTATTCGGGCATTCATTTAATTCTAATACCATATTTTGTACTGGTTTAACCGACGATGTATCGAATTCTGAAGAAGAAAACGATTTGTATGAACGTCCTTCATTGAGAAAATCAGATCGTCTATTTGGAGCAGGCTTTATGGAAGATACCGGTGGCCCAGCTGTTCAAGATGATACAGTTGTTGGAGTTATATTTATGCATTTTTATACCAAAGTGTTTCCGTTCAGAGATTGGATTAAAAATGTAACAGATTTTTAAGAAATAAATAATTTAATATAATCACCAACTGTTTTAGTTTTTTTTGTTTATTAAGATATATCGAAATTTATTAAGATATAATATATAGTAAAACAACATTAAAGATATGCTGTATCAGCAACATTCACTAGTAAGCTAGTGTGTCTTTCTTTTTTTGGAAGTTTCGTATTTTTAAAGTTACTGTAATGAAAAAACTAGTTTGAGAACTTTCGAGCCTTTTTTCAGGTTTTTGATATAAAATTAGCCGAATCTAATAAAAAAGGTGCTTGCATCCTGTAGAAGAATAGTTAAAGAGTCTATAAAATTAATCTCCTAAAAATATTACCTTTTTCCAGCCCCGACCAGAATTATACAAACTGTTAAAAGAGTCATCTATATGATTGTACAAAATCAAATAGCTACATATAACACAAATATGATAAAATCAAGGTATTTTATCGTAATAACACAAAAATTAAAAATTGTTTTTTACATACCGGATAGCTTCAATTTCTTCATCTTTTTCTTGCAGCCGTTTCTCAGCTTCATGGCGGAATTGCGCAAGTTCAGCTGAAAGACGTTGAGCACGTTGTTCTTCTGCTTTACGTCCCTAAAAAAGGTTTCATTATATGTACGCTTTGAATTCTACCCACAGTGGTAAATTACACTTTCAAAAATATATTATACTGTGAAAGAAAATGAAATACGAATTATTAAAATCAAAATGCACAAGAAAAATGACTGAAGAGAGTCACTCACAGCTTCAGCTTCTTTGTAGGCAGCAGTAAGTTCATCGCGTTCATTTTCCAAACGGCGCACTTCCAAGTCCAGCTCATGGAGACGACGAGTAAGTTCGGTAATGGTATTTTTGGCATCAGATAGGTCATCTATAAAATTAAAAAATAACTGTTATATATTTTATACAATGTAAGCGGTTTAAGGTTTATAGAATACTTTGTAATAAACATAAAATTTTCGCAAAGAACTACGTTGATCAATGTATTTATGTCCAGCAATTTATACAGAAAATACAAAAAATAATACAGTCAATAATAGACAATATGCTTACAATTTAAGAGCAAGCTTTCGTTAAAGTTAGGTAAAAAATAAAGTAATGAAGATATCATGAACGAATATTTTAGATAAGAATTTTAGAACTGATAAAGTAACAAGTACCAGCAGCTTTAATTGAAGAGAAAAAAATACTTTGTACTTGAGCACTATTAAGGGTGGAATACTTTGCAGTTTATTCGTTAATTTCTGTAATATAAACCTTATTTGTTTTTATATGAATAATCGTTCACATCGTATGTGCATGAGCTTTAAATACCAGGGGTAAATTTTTTTCAATCTTATAGAAATATTTAATTTTCTACTTACCACACAGTTTCTTATTTTCTCTAGCAAGTTGATCCTTTTGTTCACGGGTCTTGTCTAATTCGTGGACCACACGTTGGAGTTCAGTAACTTTAATGCGAAGATCACGCTGGCTTTGTTCATATAATTGGACGGTTTCATCAAGGCGGGTCTTTATATCAATGTTAATTCTTTCTAATTGTTCCACACGTTTTTGCAATTCTCTAGCAGTGTTATTTGCTTTTTCTAAGTCAATGATCAATACTTCAACTTCAGATTGGAGACGCGACTTCTGTTTTTCAAGATTGTTTACTTTCACCAAGAGAGATTCAATATGTTCTTCTTGTTCTTGGATCCTTGCATTGAATTTGCGTCGGAGTTCTTCAACTTCTTCTGCGCGGGCGGCAGCTTCAGTTTCGTATTTGGATTTCCATATCTGTACTTCTCCTTGGGATTTAACAAGTTGACGTTCAAGATCAAGACGAGCTTCACTTTCTTCCTCAAGTTGAATGCGAATAGATTCGAGTTCAACCTCCACCTAAACGAATCAAGTATTAATATTTTGAATACTTACACATAATCAAATAAAATAAAAGGGAATAATATCGTTAGGTATATCTGACTGACAACAAAATAAAAGATTTATGTGCAAGTAAAGATCAGAGTAAAAAACGTATAAAAAATAATCTAGCAATTAAATCATAGATAATAAAGAAGCTGCAACAAAAAACTGCAAGGAAAATGATCTTTGCTTTTCTGAAGAAGATTTCATTTAAAAATTTATAAATATAATCGCATTGCTTAGTTTACTGTTGAGAATTGTTCTTGACCGAAAGAGTAGAATTAATAAAACGGTAGGTTCCCATATATTGCTATACCTACATGTTCAAATAAAGTTGGTGAATACTTTCTTTCGGTGAATGTGGTAGCAGCTTAGACTTGTAGGTTGGGGACAACTTACGGGAACTTATCCCAACAGAGTCTTAAGTAAGAGATTCTTATCTATTATTACTAACACTTAAAGCAGACGGATAGTCAAAATCCTTTAAATATTTGAACAGGTACATCCCATTCATGTAAATTAAATAAAAAGGTGCGATCCAATAAGTTTTGCGTCGAATTCTAGTTAGTTAGTTAGTTAAAACACTAGCCTACATTGAATCTAGACTTTATAGTCTGTGAGTGAGAGAAATGCACAATGGTTTGTCAGTTTTATGCACTGCGGGATTTCGTATCCTACTTATAACTTGATACAATAAGTAAGTTTAAATAAAAATAGTATTTTTTTGCAACAGACCTGGTGAAGGTTGGCCTCCAGTAAGGAACGTCTCCTTTCGTCATCTTCAGCTCGGCGACGGGCATCCTCTAATTGGCCGGCGAGCTGAGACTTGAGGTAAGTAGAATTTTCGAGGTTAACCTTGAGGTCCTGAACTTCCTTAGTGAGTTCAATATTTTCTTGAGAAAGACGGGTCTTGTGGGAGGTAATATCCACGATGGTGCGATTAAGTTCTTCGATTCTGATGTTAAGTTCATTGACGGTGATTTCCAATCTTTCAACTTGTTTTACGAACACCAATCTTTCTTTGGTTACACTTTCGCATTGTGCAATAAGTTGGTAGATTTCAGCTTGGAATTTGCTCTTTTCTTTTTCAGCTCTAAAATAAAAATATGTTTTATTATAGAATTGAATAGCATTAGACATAAATTAAAAAAGCTACATATTGGTTGGATTTGAAAAGTAGTGAGAAGAAGTTTTTTTGTGTATTTTTTTATTGCTCATATTGATTGTAAAGATATTTTAAAAGTGATTATTTTGTTTTTTTTAATGTAGGTAAATATATTACCAAATAAGAAACTATGTCAAACATTTTTCTGTAAAGTATTTTTAATCTTCTCTATAAAAAAAATTAGAAATAACTATCTATAGGTAGGTATACTAAAATATAGTAGACAATGTACATTTAATATTATTTAAAAAGATTTTGTAAGATGATCCTCCTAGGTTTTTCTCACCTATAATATTCGAGATAAAAATAAAATTTTCATGAAACCTACATGTTCCTGAATATCTCATAAACATTCGTAAGGTATTTATAGATGTAGAAATATGTATGAATAAATGTGCTCCAAATTCTTTGGATAGGTATACATTTTGAAAATGTTTATTTTTAGCCTGTATCGACTGCTAATTTTGCATCACTTATTTTGCTTTTGTAAAAGCATTTTATCTAATTGTACCTGACAATGACGGACAGTAATTACCAAAAAATTTTGTTAATTAACTTTGTGTAATCTATACACTATTTTCAAACTACAAATAAAAATATGTCAGTATTAAGAGTTTTAGATATATTTTCGTAGTTATAAACAAAGTTCATTATTATCAAATATTGAAGGATATGAATATAAAGAAAAATTGATAGCAAATATTAAGTTTGCAACATTAAAATGAACACTCATGGATTCATAATTAGACGTAGGTTTATATACAAAATATCTTTAAGGTCGCATTCTAGTAAGGTCATCTGGGCCAATCGACCCTACTTACATATATTCAATAGGATCTTATTGGTCTTATTGGTTTTTCATAGAACAGTACTAGTTTGTCTTTACATTCTTCATTGTTAGGTTTAGATTTTTATGCATTAATAAAAAAATATGAGCAAAGGACATTTATGTCATCATTGGATCTCGTTGCGTATGTCCATTCTCTAAATATAATGACAGGGACTTAGTTTTTAATAATAAGTTGGTTGGCGATTTTGCTTAAATCTCTGTATTAATTAACGAAAGAATAAAAAGGGTAATCTAATCCGCCTATGTCAAAATGTCTCTTTATTTACCAAATTTTCAATCTATATTTGATAAAATCTAAATAATTTGATTGTAGTCATTTCTGAAATCAATAATCCAGGTCAAGGACGTCAAAAATCTTTCTCTAATATATTGAAATAATATATTTAAATCATTGGTAAACAATTGTTTAGATCTTTCAGAAATCGGGAAATCATAACGTATGATGCATGTACTTAGCGTAATGTTTAAAAAAATATAAAATAAAGAAACAGTGAGGGGGTAATGAAATTTAGAATTGAATGTTAATAAGCAATAAAAATAATCCTGTTTGTGCCCATTAATTGATTATATAAGCACTACTAGCCAACTAGGTCCATGTAGTAGGCCCATACTATTCTTTTCCACTCCCTTTTATCAGTTGCTTTTCTTTTCCAGTTCGTTACTATGTCATAAACAATATAAATATTTAAAAATACAACATATATCTATTACTTTTTTTAACGAAATCACTCTGTTTACAGAGCGGTGTATATGTGTGTCCGAGACAAATATGGCGAGGCGAAGTAGCCCAAGTTATTTATATATCGAAACGGATCTGAGCTTGTCGGTAGCAAACTATCTCGTAGCTATTATCTAATCTTAAATTTTGTCTTAAGCACTTTAAATGTGCCCAATCACTTTATGTGAAATATTTTTTTTATTTTAAAAAGCATAACTTGACATACAAAACTAAATTAGTATATATGGTAATTTTTTTTTAATTCTCTGGCTCTCTTTGTGGATTTATCTGAACTCATAATTCTCCCATAACTGTACCAAGATATTAAGAATACCAATGAGATTAAATACCTACCGAATTTTAAAAATATTAAAATATTAGGTTTCAAGACTTCTCTAGACTTTTTTAAAATCTCTTTTAAATGTAGGTATACATTTTATTTATCAAATTTCATTTTTCATTGTTATACCTATACACTACACAGAAGTACAACACCTATAACTGGTCAAGTTTGTTTGGAAAAACAAAAATCTCAAGGTTGGGTAAAAAAACTAAAAACACGCTTTCAAAAAATTCAACTAAAAAATAAGAAAATAGTTATTATCCTAACAAGTGCGGAAAGTTATACTTTCCCGCACGCGAACTGCCGATGCCCGAACGACGCGAAGCGGAATTCGGGCAAGCAGTTAAGTGCGGGAATAGTACCTGTATATTACACTACAAGGGCAGAAAGTTTGAGATTCCTGCACTGCGCAACATGATGCCCGAGGCTCTCAAACTTTCTGCCCATGTAGTGTATACTATTTTTCTTTGTACTATGCCGAAAGTACGAAGGAAATTGCCTTCTGTGTTAAAAGATATTGATGCCTGCCCTGACATTTGCAGTGACAGTGTCAGTGACATCAGTGCAGGAATAATTTCTTTCGGCCCGCTGTCTGCGCGACATTATCGCGGCATAAAAGTTAGGCTTTCTGCCGTAATATTGAAGCTGCAACGACATTCTTTCGGCATAGTACAAAGAAAAGTTAATTTCCGCAAGAGTTAGGATCAATATTTTTTCTACAAGCATAAAAATAGTTTAAAATTATTCAGATACTTGAAAAGATGCGATTGTGACAATTAAATCTTTCATACTGTCAATAAATACACGACTGAAGCTATAGCAACCCTACTTAAACAGGTGAGTTTGTTGTTGCCTTGAGTAAGGTTTACAGAGGTACAAACATTTTAAAAATCCCTATTTTTATGTAAAATAATCCTAATTTTTTTACTATTTGTATGTAGTACAACAAGGTAAAGGTAATAATAGAATAATTTGTCAAAAAGGTTATCGGAGGACATATTCATTTAATAAAAAAAATGCGTGCGGAAAAAAATCTTACTAGCTCTCCGTGCGGGAAAGAGATATTTTTTGAATTAGAATGCGTGCGGGAAAGTGTTGTTTTACGCATGCTTGTAGAAAAAAATAAATAAAACTAAAAAACAAAAATTGTTTTTGTTTTTTTAACTATGTATTATTTTTAATTAAGTGAGCCAAAAATTCCCCTAAGCTTACATTTTTGTTCTAAAAATTATATGTGTAAGCATTCTATTAATGAATTTTACATATTTTACTAAATATTACATACGTTTTTAGTATTTTCTCAAATGTTTGATTTAATGCAGATAATTATATAAATTTCACAATATTATCACGACCATCGCGTTTTCGGGAACTCACTCAATTATTGAGTGAAATTTCCATAGAAAGAAAACATTTAGTTTTTTCTTTGTATATAAGAAAATTATTTCAAATTATAGGTATTATTTAACACTTTCTAAATAAGAACAGCCATTTAGAGTTAAAAATGTAAGGTTGACCTCTCTTGTTTTAAAATTGCGTTTTAAAAACATACTGGTTTATATTTGTATATATTTTTTAGAAATATTTCATTAGTAGTAATTGTTAACTATCATTAATTAATTAATTTAGTCTTACAATATTACTAATTGGCTCACCTGGATTTTGCTTTGGCTAAGGCGTCGATTTGTTCCTGGAAATCTACTATAATTTCTTGATGTTTCCTTTTTAAAATAGCTGCAGTTTCCTCGGATTCTATGTGAACATCTTCTAACAGTTTACGTAGTTTCAACAATTCTGTGTCTCGTTTTTTGTTAACTTCGAACTACAATAAAAAAAATGTTACTTTAAAAGTATTATACAAAATAGCAGCTTTTTATGTTTATTTATATTTATATATAATAAGAAATGAAAAAGGATTTAAGAAAATAAAGAGAACCTTTTAGGTACATGGTAAGCAATTATTTAATAAAAATTTAAACAGGTTAATTATGAAATTTGTATACTCAGTGACATTAGAAGTGTTACACCCAGAAGGAATAATTTCTTAATCTTAATTTTTTGACAACAGAATGACTATATTTAAAGAATGCTATGATAACAATATCAATGTTTTATCTTTAATAGTCTTTGCAAAAATTTTATCTTAAATTAAAAAAAAAAAACGATTTATGAAAACCGGTTGGTAAAGAAATTTTTAATTATTGTTCTTTAGTCTAATTGTAGTCAGTGTAACAAAATGCCTCGAGTTCGAGGACATCAAAATTACCACCATGTTATCGATTTTGACAGGGGTAGAATTGTTGCCTATAAAGATATGGGTTTGTCGTATTGCCAAATTACCCTTCGTGTTAATTGTACTTCAATGACGGTAATGGGTGTGTGTCGTGTGTAGACAAATGAAGGTAGAGGAACACGAATAAGACCAACTGGCCAACCAAGGCGTACCACAGAGATTCAAGATAGGCGCTTCAGACTACTTGCTCTGCGAGATCGTTTTGATACTACGAGGCAGATCGCTGATCAATGGTTTGGAGAGGAAGGTAGTCCTGTTACTATGCGTACACTATACCGTCGCATTCGAGCCTTTGGACTGTTTTCATACCGCCCACGACTATTGCTACCTTTGACTCAGGACCATTACCATCAACGTTTGAATTGGTGCAGAGAACGTAGCAATGGGTAGAAGAATGGCATAATGTAGCATTCAGCGATGAATCAAGATTTTGTTTAGGCATGCACGATGGCCGTAGAAGGGTAAGACGCCGCCGTGGAGAGCGACGAGATACCAGGTTTGTTCTTGAAAGACATGTACACAGGACAGTTGGAGTAATGGTTTGGGGGGCTATTGCCTATGGTAGCCGATCACAACTTGTGTTCATTCGAGGCAGTATGACAGCTGCACGTTATGATGATGTTTTACAAACCACTTTACTGCCTTATCTAGACGGCCGTCGACAGGTCCTTTTTCAGCAAGATAATGCGCGTCCCCATATTGCTCGTCGAACTATGGACTTTCTCCAAAAAGCTGGCGTTAATGTTTTGCCGAGGCCACCCCGTTCACCAGATTTAAATCCCATCGAACATGTGTGGGATATGATGGGAAGAAGACTGTCCAATTTACACCATCCTCCACAAACTCTGGCACAGTTAATCCATGAAGTTCAAGTTGCATGGAACGAGATACCACAAGCAGACATTGATCATCTCATTTTGTCAATGCCTAGACGTGTACATAGATGTATTCAGTTACGGGGTCGCCAAACACATTATTAATTTTTTTTGTTATATGTACGTTATTAAAAATTCTTGAAAATGTTATCGTTTAATTCGCGATCTAAATCTACCATGTTGCCAAAAAATTAAGATTAAGAAATTATTCCTTCTGAGTGTAACACTTCTAATGACACTGAGTACCTATATTATTCACAATTTAAAAAAATATATATTAAAATACATAGAAGCGATATCAGCAAGAAAGATAGATAGTACGTTTTGCATACACTATTTTCTTATAAAACAAAGCAAAAAACAGTCATATTGAGTAAAATATAAAAAGAATCCCATAATAATAAAATGAGTGGTAAAGTACCAACGATGGAAACACCTAATAAACAATCAGAATAAAGCGTTAAACCAAAATTCATAAAAATAGTTACTAATAAAAAAACTAGTGATTAGGACAATAAAATCAAATCTACAATGTGAGAAAAGAAATTCTAGAAATTACAAATTGTAGATCAATAATTCATTTTCCTGACCTTCTATATTATATATTTATAGATGCTCATAAATGTTTAACGGAACTGATAGATTATATTATAAATACATGTATGTAACCAAAAATATATCAAAACATACACACTAATCAAAACATCAACGTTAACAAGGCAATGACTTCTCAAGCAGGATCTCAATAATGGAAAATTTATACCCTGCTTAAACTATTTATGTTTTAGCATTTTATATCAAAAATACTCGAGAGTAACACATCATCATGCACAAATCGTTTCTGGCAATTTGATTCCGGACTTTTCGATCCCAATATCATACTAAAAACAGTTAAATTTCTATTCAGTGCAGTAATGCTGACTTTAAGAGTAATGAAGTAAGAACAAAATTCAGTAACAACTTCAATAAATATTAAAAATGGAAAAAAGACATTCAAGGCTGTATTAAAAAAAAGCGAAGATGATATCTTTGTAGATTAAATTGATAACATGTTGAAAAAAAAGGAAATGAAATTACGTAGGATTGATTAAAAAGCAAAACAAGTGTATAAATAAGCTATTAGATCCAAGATTCTCAAATTTTTAAAATAGTACCAAGAATACTTCGTTAGATCAAAGGGCATTGTAAATATTTAATATTGAAATAGTTATGGTATAAAAGTTAATCCCTTTATTATACCAGGGTTAATCAAATATTAACGGGACTTTTCTTTTTAACGCTTATGAGGTTAAGTGAGCTACGTTGAGTGGGAATGTAAAGTGGAGGGAAGAATGTTGGTTTAACTTATCTGAACAGATCAACTGTAAAATCATGTCAGAACAAGAAGTTCATGCGTCTATTGAGCAACGTGTCATTATTATATTCGCGTAAGGCGGTAAAACCTGCTGAATTTTTACGAAGATTAACCAAACTGTTCAATAAAAAATGAGATCCATGCACGCCTGGCACGGATAAGCATGACTGAGAGGAACATTAATGCGATCCGTGAGTTGATTGAAGAAGGCTGCTGCCTTAGAATCTAGAAAATTGCTACACATGTCGAAATATCGACCATTTCAAATGATTTAGAGTTTTGAAAAGTATCGGAAAGGTAGATTAGATGTTTATTGGGTTTGATGTTAGCCTGTATCACTGCGACCTTTGCAGATCTATTGTGACCACCCATTATCTCAAGAATAGGATTGGAGAACCTTGTCCAGCCCGGTCCTCTTAATGAGACTTAATAGCCTTGACAGTGGCCACTCCGCATAACTTGGAGCAGCCGGTTTCTCCTCTCCCAGTACTAAATACCGCGTCATTACAAGGCCTTCGCATTGGCATAGGACATGAAATGCGGTTTCCTCCTCCACTTGGCAGTATCGACAGATGTCTTCATCTGCTAAGTTCAACTGACTCATGTGTTTCTTGAGCCCACAATGTCCTGTCAAGAAACTGACAATCATTCTGACATCGTTTCGCCTTTGTAACAGCAGCTCTGCAGTAAACTTCGCCGAGTGAGAACAGATCAACTGTAAAATCATGTCAGAACAAGAAGTTCATACGTCTATTGAGCTACGCATCATTATTATATTTGCGTAAGGCGGTAAAACCTGCTGAATTTTTACGAAGATTGACCAAACTGTTCAATAAAAAATGAGATCCATGCACGCCTGCCACGGATATGCATCACTGAGAGGAACATTAATGCAATCCGTGAGTTGATTGAAGAAGGCTGCTGCCTTAGAATCTAGAAAATTGCTACACATGTCGGAATATCGATCATTTCAAATGATTTAGACTTTTGAAAAGTGTCGGAAAGTTAGCTTCCTCGCCTATTGACAGAAGATCAAAAAGCAAATCGTTTTTTAGTGTGACACCTCCGTCGTGATATCAAACTGGGGAGCATTTTTTGAGACACATTGTAAGCTGTGATGAAACATGAGTGCATCATTATACTCCAAAGTCTATGCAAAATTCATTTGACGACACTGGAGCATCCGCCCTACAGTTCTGATCTGTCGTCGTGTGACTATCACATGTTTGGGCCACTTAAAGAAGAACTGGGAGGTCATCGCTTTGACGACGACGGAGTTTTAGAAACTTGCGCAATTGGTATTGTAATCTATAAATCTTTTACTTTTGATCTGTACATCTTTACATATATGATATTATATACATCTATAATCGGTTTAAAGTGTTTATTAGACTTACTTGACTCTCTGCACCACCCTCTGCTTCTTCTAAGCGTTCAGATAATTGAATTACTTGTACACTAAGATCAGCCTTTTCCCTTTCGATCTAGAAACAAAAAAATGTTGTTAAATATTTGATTGTAAACCATATTATTATAAATTCTACACATAAAGCCATTAAAGCAGCAAGTCCTAAGGGTGGATAAAAAAGGTAAAAATTTAAAACAAATTATTGACGTATTAGCTAAATCCATCGTTTTGAATATAAGATGCAATAAATAAATTAATATAACTTGTTAGATAAATTAACAAAGTCACCACATTTACTGGTATTTATTTGAAAGTTAGTTTTATTTCGTAACTGTTGTAATTTTATCCAATATAAAATCTTCAAAACTATTTAACAGACACGACAGTTATACTCTTCCAATAAAGTATCTGTAATATGCTAAATCCTTAACATTTTCCAATAAATCATTGGGGGTTTGAGCCAGGAACTAATACGAAGGTTCTCACGTAAAAAAAAATTAAATTTTACAAAGCAAATATTTTGAAAAGCATAATATATACAATAACATTCATACGACCAAGAAGACCTTTTATACACATCCAATAGATGCAGACACTATCGCTTCGAAATTTATAGGATCACTATAGGCTTAATGGAAGTTTTAATCAGGAGATTTTTAAAGGCACATTTACACCAAACGAACATTGTTTGCAAACGATCACAAACAATATCTTCGGTTGATTTGAAGAGCGAAACAGGATTCAAGAACAATGTATGTAGGTATGTATGAACCATACTCTAGAACTTTTTAAAGTAACGAATCAATATAATTTAATAAATTCAGAAAAAACGATGTTTGGGAAGCAGTGCTACCGAAATGGGGGTAAGAAGTGAAGAATTAAAGGCAAATATTAAATCCTTACTTGCATCTTACAGAACAAACGAACATCAAAAGAAATCAGAAAAGGTAGTGACAAATTAATTATAGTACCTACCTATAGTCTGTTTGCTACATAGATATCTATGTAAACTATATTTAAATATCCAATGCGTATATAGAATTTTTGTATGAAGTCAGTAAAACTAACTTCATAAATAATTTTTCATATTGATGGCTTTGAGACCAGCAGATAGGTCTCCTGTGGTAAAAAATCTAAGATATAGCGCCAATCGAACCGACGATGCCAGAATACTATCTCGATAGTTCGTATCAATTCTTGACATTTTTTTAGTGAATTTTTTTTCCAGTAAAATTCGATGATGACATGCGGTCGATTTTTAACTTCCCGCTAAAAAAATTAAAATTTTTTTTAAAATCGGGAAGTTATTGGTTTTACCCCGTTTTTCGAAAATCGAGTTTTCATCGGATCTCAACGTTTTGAGGTATTTGGAACCTCCCCTGACTATTTTTACGAGGGTGTCTGTATGTCTGTATGTATGTGTGGATGTGTGTGTGTGTGGATGTATGTAAACTTCTTATAAGTTTTGAACAGCTTGACCGAACGGAATGAAACCCTACAAAGCCAAGAGGTTTTTTGTCAAATAGAATTTTAGTTTGTGATTAGTTATGGAGATGTCACTATTATTGCACTTTTAACATTTTCTTTACTAAAGATAATGTATTTGTGTGATTTCAGGCATATCTCCAGTCTAGATGCTCTTAGAGCTTCTATGGACGGATATCTTCCTTGTACTGATGAGGCGCAATACGCCGAAACCTGTCTACAAGTGATATCCCTTCCAATTGCAAACTAAAATGGTTAGTTCTATATCTTGCAGATATACTAACTCCGTTTAACTTTGAACTGTAATTCAATATCCGTCGAGGCAAACAGCCAGGGAAGTAGTTGTTGGTTCTTAGTAAACTGTCTATATGTTCTTTGATTTTCAAAGACTCTGTAAAACGTCATAATAGTATTAAACTATTATTATGTTTGACATCTATTTAATAGAAAAATATTAATAGCCTAATTAGGTATTGGGATAAAGAACAACCGGTTACTCTATGTTAGACGGATTCCGTAAAAAAAGAATACCTTTAAATTGATGTATTTTTTAACAGTTGATATATATTGGTTTATTCAGAAACAACAGAGCAAGCAAAGCAAAGCTAATTATGCAGTTATTTATGGTTATGCTTTAAATAATATATACGTATTAAGATCTTTTTAGACTCTGAAATCAATAATAGTCTTAAAATTCGTACAATTAAATTAAAGTTTTTTTTTTAAATATATGTAAGGAATATTTTTATATTTTTTTTGTTTTACTTCTCCCTCTGGTTTGACTTTTGACTAAGTTTCTCAAATGATTTTTGGGTTCAAAAAAATGAAAAAACACATATTGATATCTTTGTTGTTTAGACATATGTTTAATTTAAGAAAATCATAAATGCTTTTTGTGTGACATTTAATGAAATAGTGAAAACTGCTTTTTGATATCTTTGATTTAAGTTATTGAAATAGTTAAATTTATATTTTTTAAAATTGGGAAAAATCCAGTTTTATTGTAGTATTTGAAAATTTTAATTTTTATCTAAATCGGTACATAATCAGTGAGAACAAAATTTTAATATACCTAATTTATGATTTTCAAGATATTTATGCTTGTTAATTTTAATTAATGAATTAGTTCGAATATAAGAACTTTTTTGTGAAAAAAAAATAAAAAGTTAAATTTGTGAATTTTTTTAAATATAAAGTGTTTATAAGCTCCATATGTTGACTATTAAATTTTATTAGTTTATAGTCCAGTTTGTGTAGGTATCTATAAAAGTTGTTAAATTGGATTGATTAACATTAATCGAATTTGTTTATTTATTCTGTTAAATAAAGTGGAGTTTAATAACTATAAGTAAATTTAACATTTTTTATGAGGTCTACTCGATTTGTATTAACTGTTTGTACAAAGTCTAAATACGATCCTATAAAGCTCAAAAGCGCAAACAAGTACTCACTCTGGCTCTGAGTTCTCTTTCGATTTCGAGATCATCCTGGAGAAGACGGATTTTATCCTGTAAAAAGAAAATTACTTGAAGCGTTTTATTGTCATAAAATTTTTGTAAAGATGTCTAAAATTAATATTGAAAATTAAAATTTATTAATTGTATTCAGGTTAATAAATATCTAACAATTTATATTTCTAGGTTTTTAAAGTCGTTGCTTCATATGGAATTATCAGTCGGTACTTAAATAGGTATCCATCTATCCATCCAAACCAGGTATCCATACATCTATCCATTGTTTTTCCGTCTGTTGGTGTTTCTATTCTTTTTATTTTTCATCTGTTTACTTTGAATTATAGCTTCATACCACTTATTCATTTTTCACTTTTTGTAATAATTTAGGGATTTTTAATTCATATATATGTTTTTTGTATCAACCTATCGATTTTAGAAATTTTAGGTTGGTAACGATACTGGTAAGCGACTACGATGCAGACCGGAATGCGGACCAAGAGCTTTGGCGGTGCCTCAGTCTTTTCCGGAGTGCAGCATCTCATTTTTTAATCTGAGATTTGAATTTAATAATTTTTTAGAAGCAGTATATCTTTTTATACCTTTTTCGTATATGTGCGTTCTCCGAGTCTTTGTTCATGTTCGCGTATTGCTCTCTTGTAGTCTATTTTTAATTCGCTATTTCAGTCAATGGTATGGGAACATCTTAACTCTTATTAGTTTCAAATCTTTTAAGTTTTATAGAATGAACCAAGCTTTTATTCTGGTTTCTATAAATTTTATGTTGTTCCGGAATTAACTTAAAAATTGGACGACGTATAATTATTCCAAATATCGCCAGTTCTCATTTCTCTAGTATTTTTAACTAAATTTTGGTAATGTTCCGTTAAAATTTTTAAATTTTTGTTTTACAAAGCGACTATGTTCTTGTGTTTATGTTTTAGTCATCCTGATTTAAATTTAAATTATCAAATGGGTAATTTTAGAGCTAAATATAGTTGGAATTAATCACCGCTTGACAATTTTGAGTAGTATTTAATAAATAAAATTTAAGGATACTATAAATAAATAAAGTAGCTATCAAGATAAAGAACTTGTTGTAATTATTCGAGACAAATTGCCTCATAAATAATGAAAATGAATATGTTTAATACATTAAATATAATTATACTCACACCAGAAGATGTTTTTAGGAGATAAAATAGATAGAGAAAATGATTCAGGTTTATTCAGTTATTCTTGAACCTCTGCCAACTTGCCCCATTTATGAAAATTCTTATAATTGAGGACAGTTTTGATATAAGCTTAGTTTTATATTTAGATATAAAAAACTAAACTCGTATATATAGTAAGGCCTATACTAAAGAAGTATCAAATACTCCAATGGAGTAATGCAATCAAAAAACAATTTTTTAAATATTTAAAAATACATACACTATTTCATTTTGAAAGTATTGGCAATACAAATGACTTCTTAACATTCTTAAAAAAGTTACTTTTTTAAACTTGCTTTGTTAGGGAACGTCATAATTATACACATACTAAATGAGAAAAAAAGTATCGTAATGTGTGGATAAAGTAATTAATTTCTTAGCTTTACTAGTTATTTTTTGGAACAATTCTTGTATATGATTTGAACAACTGAAACATGATTTTTCTAGAAGAGAGACAAATATAATTTAAAGCAAATTAGTGTAACAGTAAATCAATAACGTCCTCTCGAAATGAACCACTTATCTTTTGCGATTTAATTAGGATATTATTAAGCTATAGATGATTCTCTTCGATTCATTGTCATAGTATAGTAAACCGTTTTTTATCTGATCAGTTTCTTTTAAAACAAAATAAGTACGGGATACAAGAAACCCATCGTTTAGTATAAATACAGAAAAAAAACTGAAATAACTTCTACTAATGTGTTTAATAAAGAGAATAGAAATGCAAAGGCAAAACTTCATATTTTTAAGAGTTCGATAGATTTAAAATGTAGAAACAAGGCGAAGATACAAATAAAAGTAGGTTATATGATGATTAGGTACTTTAATTTACAGTGCTAAAAAGTAGATCATAAATAAAACCAAGACAAAGAACTCTTTTCAGAACACTGTTATGAAGGTAAAAAATTAAACAAGTACTATATATGTATGGTACCATAATGAACTCATCATCATTTATAACATCAAGGATGATGCAACCACTTAGAAAAAATAGATAATATAATATGGAACATATTATGAATATTCCAGTATGGGTCCCACAGGGTGTTAGAAAAATCTAGAGTAATTACAGATATAAGGAAATAGGAAAATACTAAGTATAGACTTAAATCTATAAAAGATAAAGTGTAGTAAGAAAGTTATGTTACGAATTTTAAGTGCTAGTTATGTAGATACTATCTTACAATATCTTATAATTAGTAGCACATAGAAATTGCTGCTCATTTAGTTTTGCCATTTCTTAGTACTTTTGTTTGTTTTTTCCATTTGTAGAGTGGACAAGCCAAGTCCAATATAGCCAATATGACGTAATATTATTAGGATGGGTAAAATACAAGCTGTTTGGAGTGATGATCGAAGAAATAAAATATATACGACAGTTTAAGTATTTCGTTGATTTTCAGTTGATATTTAATTTAGTAGAACTATTTTCATTTTATTAACGTTAATAACTCCTATGTCAAAATGATGCAAGATTTGGACAATTAAAATATAAGAAGATCATATATCACCACTGTAAGGAAAAGTTTTAAAAAGAAACATCCAATATCATGTAACTAGGTATTACTTATTAATAAAAAGTTGCCATTGCACAGATACTTAATTTTTCAGAACAATAGTGTTTATACGTAAATATTCATGCCGCTGTGGGTCAGATAAGGGTGGGTCAAATACCCTTAAAATTTTGTTTACCTTAAGAGTTTAACCCCAAAGTTTTTTCTGATAAATTACTTTTAATATAATACTACATGTATTATTATAAAAAGAAAATATTTAGGAAAAATACGCTTTTATATTGCAAATATTATGTTTTTTAAAAACGTATACAAAACTACAAATGTTAATTTGATTTATATAAAAACTGGGGTTAAACTTTACATGAAATAATTGGCAAGAATTGGTTGAATATTAGATCCGCCTCTCTAGCACTCTAAATATAAGAAGTGAAGAGGGAATTTTCTGAAACATTTGTTGCCACATAGTTCTGCTGCTTTTTCATCCATTTTCCGACTTTACAATTAATATTTTGCTGTTACATTTTAAAACTTAATCTTTCAAAATTAACATTAAATGTGTTTAGAGCAAATTTTTATTAAAAATCTTCATAAATAAAACGGAGGTAGTTAATAGCACAATTGGATGTTTCGTATTTTTAATCTTTATCTACTAAGGTTTAAGTACATATCTAGTTGTTGCAACTCGTAATCCTCTAATCTCTGATATCTTTATCCATGGTTCAAGCACTTTTCTGTCTTAAAGTAGGTGCGTGGATGGTACTTAAACACAGTAACCGTGGTGCAGTTTATGAACAACAAGTGTAAGTGATTTTCTAAGTTTGTGAAGATCATACCATGAGTTAATTTAATTTACCTAATCAGAATAGCTCATTTATTCTGTATTATTTATTTGTCTTACGCATCTTTTCGACCCTTGCCCGGGTATTTTTTTCTCCCCACCTAATCTCCAGATCTTTAAGAGTTGTGTAAGCAAACTTAACGGTAATGTAATGTATGTTTCTGAGTTTAGATATATTATTATTATATTACTACTGTGGTGTGTAATAGTATATTACGTATCAAGAGTGGTAAGTAGGATATTACGTACGAGTGGAAAAGTTACGCACGAAGCCGCGTAGCGGCGAGTGCGTAATTACACGAGTACGTAATACCTCTTACCACTCGAGTTACGTACTATGCTTTTTCTACGACTCAATATTTTAATTTTAATTCTAAATATTTGACATCTCTTAAAAAATATATTACGAAATTTGGCGTTTAAAATAACATTTATCAAAGTAGTGACATTAAGTAACATCCTAGATTAAATAATAATTTAAAATGTAATATATGTTGCCTAAATCTGTTTTATTTTTATTTTATTTTTTAATAAAAACTATTATATATTTATGTTTTAAAATTGACAAAAAGTATGTAAATAGACCAAATAAAGTAGTACGTACATAAAAATTTTTATTGCAATTTAATTAAACAAAAAATTTAAGTTTTCTTAACTAAACGCACATGTATGTTATGAGATCTCATTACGTGCATGTTATTGTTAAATGTCACTTACAAGGAATGTCTACAGTACGATTTTTGACGTTTACAGTCATGGGCGTAGAAAAAAATAATAATATATTCTAGGTAATTAACAACAATTAGCACGTTTTGGATGTCATTAAAATTCAAATTGAAAAAGACAACATAGAGTACCAGATTATCATATTATAAAATTTTATAGTAACCTTTTATTTGAGCGATTCAAATTTAAAGTCGGCAATTATATTTCTAATAAAATCTATACTGGCATCTATACCGTTTTTTAATAAAAAGTTTTGGTGAAGGTTAGTTTTGGCGATTTCAACATTTTCTATATTACTTAGTTACTTTGCATTAAAGATTTTTTTTCCAATTGTCAAAAAGAGTATAAAAACTGTTATAGTTAGACATTAAAAATAAATTGATTTTGTAATAAAATAAATATTCTGGAATTTTACTTACATACTTAAAAAACACCTAAAAAGGATTTTTTGTAGGTATTCGTATACTAATTTGTCATGTGTTACAAAATGTATTTTAATATCAATTTAAAAGAATTAACGCCAGTGCATAGGTAGTATACTATAAACCTGCAACCGCCCAACTTTGAATAAGACTTAAAGAGTAACCAAAAAATAGTATATTGTAATACAAGTGTTACAATGACAGAGGTTTCGTAGTACGAGTTCAGTTTGTGAAACGAACCGCGAAGCGGTGAGTTTCGCAAAGAACGAGTACTACAAACCGTCATTGTAATTCGAGTGTTACATACTATTTTTTATAATGAACTTTTAAAAGTATAAAAAAAATAAAATGAGAGTTATTCGAAATATTTATTTATGTTGGCAATCTTGACAGTTTTGACACTTGTCAGTTTTAATGATTTTAAATTAGAATGTTTGTCAAATTTGTATAAAATTTAGCAATAACGCTGATAACGTAGTTAATAATTTACTACAACATACTTTTTGATTTACTACCTGAACTCTTTCGTTGAAAATCAGTGCAGTGCAACCAATTGTGTAAAACAAAAAGTTACCAAAAACAGTGTTACAATGAATCTATTTCGATACTGTTTTTAGTGTCGAAATAGAAACTTTGTGTACGTGAATTATAAAAAAGAATTTTTCGACACTCTAAGTAAGTGTAATCGTATTGCTAAGGAAATCTTGTAACGGTTTAAAATTAAAATTCTGTCAGAATCGACATTTATTCAAAGTGTTCGGTTTCTCTGTCGAGGATTTAACGAGTTAAAAATAAAATATCATGCGCTTTGAAGAACAAGTTAAAAATAGTGGAGGTTATTCAACATTATTCATATGTGATACTTTTAAAAATAAGACACAAAGGAATCAAAATTAATTTAAATATCTAAAATAAAAGAATATTTGAATAGGTCGAAAAAATGAGTAAAAAATTAATTTTTAGAACAAAGGTTGATAAAATGCTATTTTTACTAAATAGAAATAAGTAGAAAAAATAGTTGATATATCATTATATTGAGTAGCAGTTGTAAAAAATGTTTTTACGGTCATGCCATATTTGGTTATGTTGGCAGTATTTATAATTCTTAAAAATATATATAAATATATCAAATTTATAGGTATTTTTAAAAATTATTTCAACTGTATTGAGCTGGTGATGTACTTTTTTTAATTAAAATAAATATTACCGACCAGTAACAGGTGGTAGTATATCCAATGATCACTGATAAAAACACTTCACAGATTTCACAAAAAAATAGGGTATAATTGACACAAATTATCACATATCCTTTAAATTCTTGAAATCTGATCACCGATGACGAAGTGGGATCATATTTTTACCTCAAGCCTGGAAAGAGCTGTCAAATCTGCGCTGTATTCAATGCTGACATCAGCCGCACCTCCGGTTCCAGCGGAACGATAAGAGTACTTGGAAGTCCTCGCCACAGAGGAAGAAGCCATTTTCAGGAGAGTGTTTTGTTTGGTTCTTTAGTTCGTAAAAGCACTGACCGTCGAAAATTTCAGTGTTGAAACCCGCGTGCTGTCGCCGCCTGACAGTGTTGGCTATGTCGTTCGTATGAACGTCGAGACGGTGGAAATCTAAGTAAAGTGAGCGCCGCGACGGCACATGCGTGTTATAAGAAGGTGTTTTTGATATTCACGCATGTAGGCGCGCATAACTGACTCATATATCTTTAAGATTTGAGTTATTTTTAAGCATTTTTTATGCATTTCTGCATAAACCTAGCTATCCGGAATTTAATAAAACACATAAACACATTTATAATAAAAAGAATTAGCAGAAAAAAACACTAGCGATATTAAATATGAGTAATAGGTTTTAAATTAATTTAAAAGAATCATTAATTAATTAATAGATTAGTTGACAAAAAACTGGGATCATATATATTCCATTACAGAATACACCAACTGTTTTCTTACTAAAATCTAACAATAAGTTTACACAAAAAAGAAAGTATCCATAAAAAACTGCAACGGCGCGTAATGTAGTATTGAAGGTAAACATGCTACTGATTCTCTGCATGAGATCGGTTTTAAAAGATTAGTTGACGTAATTAAATTTTTAAAGTTAATTTTAAATTTAAATAAATCAACTTAAGTTTAAACCACTAAGAGTTTATATTTACATGTGATGATATGATTTCATTTTTACAATCAGAGAAAGGGCTTAACTTAAATCAACAGATATTAGTTATTTAGTGAAAAATACACTGCAACAACTTACTCTAGCCGTTCATATCTGAGTTAAATATCAACAGATATAACCATTTGCCGATACAAGATGCTGCGACATAGATATAAAAATTGATCAATTTATACAAGGGCAAAACCAAACTGTATACACGTGTTTCGCTCTAGTTAGAGCTCATCAGTACAGTATAGGTTTGTCTCTTCAGTCACTAATGTTCCAGGTCTGTGCTCGATTTCAATATCATATTCCTGCAGTTTTTCGAGCTATCTGTCCTTCTGGGTTCCTAAAGTTAAGTAGCCACTTTAGACTGGCATGGTTTGTTCTGAACAGGACTTTCCTGCCATACAGATATTTATAAAAGTGCTCGATGGATTTTACAACTGCTAAGAGTTTCCGCCGAGTTACACAGTAGTTCTTTTCAGCTTTCGATAAAGTTTTGCGGAAGTATTCAACCACTCTTTCTTTACCATCTTGTAGCTGTGACAAGACGGCTCCAATCCCCCCCTTTTCTGGCGTCGGTAACCAGAATAAGCTTACCGTCAGGAAGTGGGTAAGCAGGAATAGGGGCAGACGTCAGCTGTTTCTTTAATAGTTCAAGTGCCTTTTGACATTCCTCATCGCAACAGAAGGACTTGCCTTGTTCTGTCAAACGTGTTAAGAGTTTGACGATGTCTCCAAAATTCTTGACATACCGTCGGTAATAGGAACAAAGACCCAAGAAACTTCGGAGCTGATGTTTGTCGATAGGGATAGGCCATTCTTGAACGGCTTGAATCTTAGCGGGGTCCACAGCAACGCCATCCTTGCTTACGTTATGTCAGAGCCATACTTCACTTTACTTTAGTAGAGTAGGGCTGTGGTTATGTCCTAAATAGTTGACCTGTCTCTGGAACAAGTGGCTGTTCTTAACATTCAATGTTAGATTAGCTTTCTGTAATCGTTTAAAGACTTCTTCCATGTTGGATAAATGTTCCTTAAAGGTCTTGCCCATTATGATGATGTCATCTAGATAAACGAGACAACTTTCCCACGACAAGCCTAGAAGAATTTTCTAAGATATCCACTGCACCACCGTACGGTGGCTTTATAGTACTTAATTTAGTAAGAAATTCTCGATAAATATATGAGATAATAACTGCGCCACCTTACGGTGGCGTCCTAGTTATTTTAAAATTGTAATATCTTCTAAGATTGAAATTAAGTGATGTTCACAATTAAATACTCTTAATCAACAACACATTTATTTGGATAAAGATTAATATTATTACGTTAATACAACTTCTTAACAAATAATGCTTTAATTTCGACCAAATTTGATTACCATAAAAACGGTTCTAGTGAGTTATTTTTAAAAGATAGACATATACTGTCGCGAACATTTTTTTAGATCATTTCAAGAGGAATAATTCTTTCATACATATATTGTTGGTATCTTGAACCGTTTTCGCAGCGCACGCAATGGAAGCCCTCAAGGATCAATAATCTTCCCCGTTTTTTTCACATTTTTCATTACATCTTCGCACCTAATAGTTACATCGTGATGTTATATAGCCTAAAGCCTTCCTTGATAAATGGTCTATTTAACACAAAAAGAATTTTTCAATTCGAACCAGTAGTTCCTGAGATTAGCGCGTTCAAACAAACAAACAAACAAGCTCTTCAGCTTTATAATATTAATATAGATTATGTACAAAAACCTGTATAAACTTAACAAAGTCGCGACACTACACTATCAAAGCAAAATAGAAAAAAGTAAATCCATTATCACTTGAATATTTTCAACAGTTCGTTTCTTTTAACAAAGGTGTCCATTTATACAATACCAGAGGGTTAGATGACATACATGTACCTAGAATTACTTTTTATTTTAATTTAATTTAAAACAGGAATTAACAATTTAATACAAAATTTTAAAATTAAATTATTTGACAGTAACTGACAGTTAAGGTAATTTGACGTACCTACCTAACTAGTCAAGTTACGAACTATTTTTAAAATATTTATGAATTTATTAATTTATAATAAAAGCTTTTTTAAAAAAATTAAACCTCCTTCAAAAAAAATGCACTAAAAACCCAGAAATAAAATCTTTATTTCTTAAAAAAAATTGGAAACAACTAGGCATCTGATTTCGATTTCCTTGAAGTCGGCTCCAATGGTTTATATCTTTGTAAAATATTTGAGTTACTAACATTTAAAATCTAGATTTAATAGCTAAGATTAAAATAGAGGGTAATTTGCAATTGGAGCCGACTTCAAGGAAATCGAAATCAGATGCCTAGTTGTTTCCAATTTTTTTTAAGAAATAAAGATTTTATTTCTGGGTTTTTAGTGCATTTTTTTTGAAGGAGGTTTAATTTTTTTAAAAAAGCTTTTATTTTATCATTTTTAGTTGCTACTTGATTTATGATGTACTATATTTTAAAAACTTTAAAAAATACCATGCAAGAGGTACTGATTTCAATCCCCAACAATCCCATGTACCAATGTGACTTTTTGGAGACATAAGTAAATTGTCTAACACCTAGAAACACGAAGCACGTTGGGTAAAGGAAAACATTATGATGAAATATGGACTTGAATTGTCTGAAATCACCAACACGCTGTGAGCAAGAGAATTGATTAAATGCTCATTTCTTCTCCTTGTGAGAAGAGGTCTTTGGCTTTAGAGTGGGACAGTAACGGGCTAATTATTATGTTTTTATGTTACACATCATAATTAACATATTAAATTAACTGCAGAACTTATTTTATTGATTTTTGTGGTGTTTCTTGGAATATCTTCCACATTGATGACCGGGTCTTCATTAAATTTCTATGGGATTACACGGACACTCTATTCTTTTGAATGGAAAACGATTTTTTTAAATCGGATTACAGATACCAGAGATATTCGGTAACATAAAAAAAACTATGGTCGAATTGAGAACCCCTCTTTCTTTAAATCGGTTATAGTGCGACAGTAACGCGCCAAATATTATGTTTTTATGTTTTACATCATTATTTACATATTAACTTAACTGCCGAGCTTATTCTGTTGATTTTTGTGGTATTTTCTGGAATATCTTTCACATTGATGACCAGACCTTAATCAAATTTCTATGGGACCAATCGGAAACTTTACTCTTTTGAATGCAAAAAGAATTTTTCAAATCGGTTTATAAATACCGGAGATATTCTTAACTGCCGAGCTTATTTTGTTAATTTTTGTGGTATTTCCTGGAATATCTTCCACATTGATGACCAGACCTTAATCAAATTTCTATGGGACCACACGGACGCTTTACTCTTTTGAATGCAAAAAGATTTTTTCAAATCGGATTATAAATACCGGAGATATTCGGTAACATATATAAAAAAATATGGTCAAACTGAGACCCTTCTCCTTATTTACTGGAATATCTTTCACATTGATGACCACACCCTAACCAAATTTCTATGGGACCAATGGGACACTCTACTCTTTTGCATGCAAAAAAAATTTTTGAAATCGGATTATAAACACCGGAGATATTCGGTAACATCCATAAAAAAAAAAAAAAAATATGGTCGAATTGATAACCTTCTCCTTTTTTGAAGTCGGTTAAAAACAGGCTAAAATATAATACTATTATAGGTAATTATTTTTTTTTCTACAGTATTTTCTTTTTAATGTACATTTTCTTTTAAATTAAAATAGTGTCTTTTTAATTGTAATATCTATGAGAGAGAGAAAGAGAGCTTTTTATTTTTTGGTCTGAGAGAGAGACAGACAGACATACAGAGAAACATGCGTGTGTCGTGACAACTTTTAGTCTGAATTTTTTTCGGCTAGCCTCTAGCCTCAGTCGTAACTGGTCGCAACGCCCGAAAGGGAACTTCGTTCCAAAAGTTTTTTGTACTGACCGTGGGATTATACAACGAATAAAATAAAATAAGGAATAAGATAAAAAAATAGAACATACGTAATTCAATGAGAGCGTTTATACATGTACTGAAATAAAATAAGAAATAAGGAATTAAATAAAAATGGACTTATTTTTCATTCTTATCTTATTTTAGTTCGGAAATTGAAGTAGGCATGTGCAGACTGCAGACAGAAATGGCAGAATTGTTTCATTCCTAACCTTCAATATTTTTTCGCGAAGAACGAAGAATAATATTTTACTAAACAAATATAAAAGAGTTCCCGGTGAAATGTGAAACGACCATACATGAAAATTGATAATTAGGTTAAAAGTTTTGACGCACAAAGTACAATAAACATGAAGTTGTCAGTAGACATGAACGTCATTGTCATAAAAAGCCGTGATTTCATTGGTTGATTCTTATTTCTTAATTGACTGTATAAACGGATCAATATTGTCTTATTCCTTATGCTATTTCTTATTTTATCTTATTTGCTGTATAATCCCACGGTGACACTTTAGCTACAGGAGACGACTGAAATTTTTTGATTTTCCTTTGACATCTCTGTCGATATTTTGCCTATTCCCCTTAGCTCGGTTAACTTTCTAGAAAAATTCTTACGCCCTTTAGCTACATATTTTGTCTCTATATGTTCTGCTATTTTTCTTTAAGTTTTTTCTTTTATGTCGTCTCTCTCAAACTCATATAATATAAAGGTTTTACTTGACCTTTTTCTTTTTTTCTTAGGTATTCTTTTTCGCGAATTATTTCAAACTTACAGGATCAGATTTTATTTTCTCGCTATGTTTATCAATTAAGCTTCTTCTTTTCTTAAAGGCGAAAACATACTACCAAAACGTGACACGACGCCATGCCACCCGACGCATGTCAGTACTTATCAATTCCATATATTTATGTCGCGGCGTGTGGTCACATAGCGTGTTGTCTATGTGCTTCTGACTATCTATATATATAAAAGAAAGTCGTGTTAGTTACACCACTTATAACTCAAGAACGGCAGAACAGATTTGGCTGAAAATTGGTAGGGAGGTAGCTTAGAGCCAGGAGATGGACATAGGATACTTTTTATCCCGTTCGATGATGCCACTCACCACCAGGTGGCGCTGCAGAGTAGCAACTTCTGTCCCGTTCACCCGATTGTCATGAAAATTGGTATGTACATGTATTTTTCCACGGAGAAGGTTTGTATGATATGCTCATTAATGCCAATCGCCACTAGGTGGCGCTGCAGAGTAGCAACTTCTGCCCCGTTTAACCGATTGTCATGAAAATTGGTATGTATATGTATTTTTCTACGGAGAAGGTTTGTATGATATGTTCACTGATGCCACTTGCCACCAGGTGGCGCTGCATAGTAGCAACTTCTGCCCCGTTCAACCGATTGTCATGAAAATCGGTATGATGATGTATTTTTAATGGGTAAGATGAATATGATATATGTATTAATTAAAGTTACCACCAGATGGCGCTTCCATGTATCAAATTCAATACTAATTAATAGATATCTATACGCATTCGTATAAATATAAGTTCGAAAAATATATTTTTGGTACGATAAGTAAAACAAAACTTAAACTTTCTTTTCTTCTCTATCTCTTCTCCTCTTTTATTTTTCTTAAATTTATTTTAGTTATTGGCGTAGCAACGCGCGCCGGGTTCAGCTAGTATTAAATATTTATATGGAATTGGTAAGTACTGACATGCGTCGAGTGGCGTGACGTCGTGTCACGTTTTGGTAGTAGGATGTTTTCGCCTTTACTCCTTTCTTCTAGGCATTATTTCACTCATTAATACAGAAGTGGAAAATTTAAGTGTTAATTTAAGTAAAGAAAACAGAACACAGTAATAAAGGGAGTTGAGCGCAATCAAAAACCATTTCCTTACTAGAAATTAATATAATATAAGGAAATGATGGTGACAAAATGACAAAACGAAGCATAACAAAAAAAAAACTCGCGACATAAACTTACTTTTAATAAGTAAAGCTAATAACTCCCAGAAGCCTTTCAATGTATATTTAGTGATTGTAAAGGTATTTAGGATAAAAAATATAATCTTTAAAAAAATAGCAATTAAACCTTTTTTCAATGTAAACTCGACGACGATACCATAAAATTTGCCATATTTATAAATTTTCAGTACCTACATATTTCCAACTATCAAATAAAATAGCAGAATTTATTTTTGATAAAAAATGCGTTTATAATTTAATTGTCAGTGAAATGCGAGAGATGATTTAATTTTATGAGACACGTGACATATTTATTATGTACATTAGAAATGATTTCTTATTTTTTAATCAAATTGTTGTTTTTTTTTCAATAATTTATTATATATATTTGGAATTAATCCGTAAAACTTGCAAAACTTTTATTAATAAATTTTCTCGTAATCCTTCGTTTGGAAAATAACTACTTCATCAAAGTAATATGTATTTTTTTACAAATAATTTTGTAAAGTTGTCAAGTGAATATGCTCTTCAAATAATTTAAAAAACAGATACAAAAATTTTTTGTTTTCGCGGTACATTCTATCCAAAGTCTACAGCAAATACAAACACAACTGGCAAGAATGGTAAAGTGAGATTAAAGTTTCTAAATTTGTAGGTGTAAACTAAACTTCTTTTCCTTATTCTCTTCCTTTTTTATTATTTATATAGTTCTATGTCTTTACCATCTCTCTTACTCCTGTGCTCTACCAGTGGAAAATACTTTTTCGTTTGAATCTCCTGACGAGCATGCTCAGGTGACCTTATTATTGAAAATAGTAATATCGTTCTCAAATATTTGTGATTTTAATTATAATAATCAACCTCTACATTATAACTTTTAATAAAATCAATTACATATTATCCTTCTTACGAAAACCTAACTTAGTTCCAAATATACAATTTATCATCTGTTATGACCTCCTTCCTTTTTCTGCCTGCGTAATATCGTCTGCGCTTATGTCAGAAACGTTAGGAGGCTTCCTAATCTCGAATCTGGAAGAAGCGATGTTCTTTTCCTAAAAAACTCTTTTAAAAAATTCTTATAAAAATCTATCGATTTCCTGTAGTCTAAAGTAGGTTGGGGTGTTTTATATTTTAACGTTAAATTAAAGCGGCAAGGATTCATTAAGATCGATGTGGACAACTTTGCAATTATTCGTTATCTTTACTAACCAAAAGTTATTAAGACATTTTACCGTTTTCTTACTACCCAATATAAAAGGTATCTCACCTATGTGTTGTAGATTATATGCAACATACCTACTGAATTAGAATCCAGCATATTTCATTATTTACTACAGATTATATAGGCCCAGGCGAATATAGCTATAATTTTGTGCAGTAATAGACACTATATCCAGCGACTTCTTATCGGACTCTGGTGGCGTATCTGGCTGGAATTGTACCCTTAATTGAAAGAAATAGATATTGTAAAATGAAAGCTAAAAATGCGCATGTATCGTACACATAAGAACCTCTGACAGGCAATCCAGTTGATGATAAAATGGATTCAAGTACAAGAGGGGTGCAGTGTATGAAATGAATATTTATTAGAAACCTAAAGTTTTGACTTTAGTTAAAAAAGCAAAGATGCTATGAGCACATTATTAAATGTCTATCAAGACCATTGATTGGCTAGAATAATAAATTATACAGTCTTAGAAAAGTAATCTGTCAAAAGCTCATAATTTATTAGTACGTTTATTCTATAAAGAACATGACTGTCAAATGTATTCTATTAAGGATACTTGTAGGTACTTACAGCAAATTCACTGGATGACAGAACAAAACGAAAAAATCTGGCATTCAAGACATCATCTATGTAGGTTTAGCACTGATTTTAAAATACTGATATAACATCTACAATTGTTTTGTGAATTTATTCAAGCTCACTATTTAAATTTTATCGTCAGTACTCTGGAAATCGATATTCTATTAAAGGATGATAAAAAAGAACCACACGAATTGATGCCATCTCTGTATTAGGTCACGTAATTGCCGATCAATCCTGGTATCAGACTATACATTTTAATACAAGCTTTTGCAGTTTGATTTTAATTTTGACTGTTTTCACTGACCTAGAATTTAAAACTAGAAATTTTAAAATACAATTAGCTTTTAATGATGAGTGATTCATATAGACCTTTAGAAATAAACTTCTAAATGTTTTTAAGCTTCGACAAAATGTTATATTTAGAAGATTAATCGGTCAGTTCAAAAATAACAACTAAAATTATTTATAAACCACAAAATCCCAATGCTTCCTTCGCAAGGTATTGTTAAACTATAATATTGAGTACAAGATGATTGCTCTTATTTATTTTTATTTACAATTTAAGAATGTAAGTATGATGTATCATAACAGTTTTTAATATTTTTAAAAAATATATCGGTTATTATTTTTTCAGATATATTCAATGCATGCATTATTTAAAATCAATGGTAAATCAAGGTACACACTAATGTGTTACTTCAAAATTTTATGATCAGTTTCTATAAATATAAATAAATGAACTTATCTAATCTTGATGTATACATGCAAAAGAATTTTATTATATATTTCATCATCATCATCATCTTCAAACATTATCAATCCACTGCTGGATGAAAGAATCTAAAGAAGTCCCTCCATTTCTGTCGATCCTGCGCAGTTCTTCTCCATGTTCGTCCCGGGATCTGCAATCGCATCTGTATTAGTTCTATGTATGTGGAAGTTACTCCCTGATTGATAAGGGCTTCTAGCACTGCAGACATCCTTACTGAATCGAAAGCTTTTTCGTAGTCTACAAAGGCCATGCAGAGTGAAACATTTTTTTCGTTGGATTGAGATATGAGTTGTCTCAAAGTGTAGATAGATGTGATCCAATGTCGAGAAGTCCCGGCAAAAACCTGCTTGTTCTACTGGTTGTTGCTTGATAGAATTTTGGAGAGTATCTTCACTGATGCGGTAATCAAACTGATAGGACGGTAGTTTTAAGGTTCTCTTTATCACCTTTTTGATGTTTTAGCATGATATTGGCTGTGTTCCACTATCTTGGTATTTGTTTTCCTTGAATGCACTTAATGTACAACATTGCTAGAATTTTATAAGTTTCAGTACCTCTCAACTTAATTACTTTGTCTGGTCCTGGTGACTTGTCCAGTATGGCTCATGAATGGCGATATATTCCTGATCGTCTTGAAAAGGTTCTTTATAAAATGTTGTTATTGTGTGAAGTATTTCATTTCGATTTCTTGTTATCGTCCCATCCGATTTTTGTATTACCATAATTTGTTTTCTTTCGTGATTCAATTGTGTGCTTGTTTTAAGACCTTTATTGTTAGCAATAGTTCTCTTTATTAGTTTATTTTTGTATTTTCTGACATATATTCAACCATTTGTTTTCGACTTCATAGTTCTTCGATTATATATAATAATCTCTTTTACCATTGGGGTAATTAGTAATTTTTAATTATATATGATATAAGACACCGCTCATGGGATTTGAATCAAGTTATGGTCAGAAACACTAACTAAAACTAAACCATCAGTGGCTAGACAGATAAGGCGCAATCAGCTAAGTATATAGATATAGATCGCAGATTTAATTCCCGCCAAATTTAACATTTAATTTATTCTTAAATATTTATTTTTATTAGAAATTATAAAGATAGAACATAGAATAGACTACCTACTATTGAAGCTTGCAGAATAATGTTACACAGATGAAAGTAACAAAACTTTATTTCGTATAAAGTACAGCACTTGTAAAGTTGACAAGTTTTCAGAGGTAACAGGTTTCGTTAATAACGATGTTAATTACCTAATCTTCTATCCACATATATTTGAGTGAATTGTTTGATATCTACTTGCTGTCTGATATAATAATTCTGTTTACCAATATGATAGGGTACGCTTATGGTGATCATAGTTATTGATTAAAAGGATTGCGCTTTGTTACTAACAATGAACAATGAAAATAATCTAATCTGCAGGTTCCGATGCTGAAACATTCTTGGATTCTGTAATACATTTATATAACAATTTACTTTTGTTTTTGGCAAACCTAGATAATGAAACTTTCTGGCAAGGGAGGAACATAACCCGTAGTCGGTATTTGACAATCTACATCTCATACCAAACTCTGGATCAATTTCTTCATATTATTTGCTTTTACTGTGCCTATTTAAGTCAATTATAATTTTTATGATACTGATAAATGTATTTAGATAACAAAGAAACCACACTCTGAAATGGACTTGAACGGTTGCCACCTGTGATTTTAACTAAAAAAATAACATATGTAGTCCAGGTTTGAATTTAGAGTAGATCTATCCTGATCCTATTTTGTATATCCCGGTCCAAGATTCTACTTAAATTTCCAAAAATAAGTCAACTCGATCTGTATTTTTTTTTGTTACTTTATTCATGTTAATAAATACCTACCTACTCTGTGCTTAGTATGTGTTTGGAACGCAGTACCAAGTTTTATTATAACATATAAACAACAGGTCAACTGACAAAAGCAGTAAAAATAAATGATTAATTCGGAAAATTCCATTCTGTATGTTTAAGAAACAAAATTTAAATATAGAAAATACAATATACTCATTTAAAATACGTTAAAGTATGTCATGAAAAGATATAATACTCGTATTTCCAAGGGAGGAATTTTTTCGAACACATTTCCAAAATTATACATCAGGTGAACGCACTATCAGTTATTTCCAGATATCTAGAATGGGCTGTAATCTCGTTAGGAAAGTATGAAACACGGTATCGCCGAAAAGAATAATTCTTGCAGGTGATACATTGTTGCCAATAAATAACAGTGCATGAGCTTTGATTAAGATGTATAACAAGAATATTTTCTACAATACCCTACAATAACAAACATTTTCTTACTCTCAACAATGCTTTGTATATTTTATTATTTCCTACTTTTTTACTAAAGTTCCTTTGTTTAAATATATATTATAGATTTCTAAAATCAGTTTTTATATTTTATTTATGAAAATCCAAAATAATTTCTGTGTTTTTAGTATCAATTTTAATTCTTGACAACACAGCCAGGTATATCGCACCTCCACGTCGTTGTTTGAAATGAACGCGCGTGTCTATAAAAGGACGCCCCCCACCACAGGTAACTTGAGCTAAGCATCCAAAACGTCGCCGTCGTCGACGCATTTCTGGCTCAAGTTTAAATTTCGTTCGGGTATTGTACGTGTTGTTAGTGTTGCCAGCTAACAAAAAATATTCATGAGAAAACAATCACGACTCGGATTTATATCAATAAACATGAATTCAGTTTCATATGAAGGTTCGCCAAAACTCTGTAATCTATTTATATAATTCCGTGAAAAACAAAAACACAGAACACACTATAAATTTTTTTGAGATAATTAAGATTTAATGATTTTAGGAACTTAGATTACATTTCAGCATGCCTGTTTATAAAGTATAATTTTTACTGTATAAAGTTTTGCTAGACAATTAGAGGTATAAATAATAGAAATATTTAACTTATATTATACGACCAGGAACAGGGATCAAATCTTCATGCGGTTAAAATATGTAAGAGAGTCAAAAAACGGAAAACTCCAAAAAAAATTGATAATTTATTTTTTAGTAGCATCAATTTTTCAATATAATTATTGTTCTACCATATAAAAGCAACTGTGTTATTACAATACAGGGTGTCTCATTATATTCTGACTGTTTTTAAGAGCGTATATCTTTGAAACGGTTCTGGTTAATAAGATGCTGTTTTTACAGTTAGGTTTAAAATTACTGTAAGTTTTGTTGTGACATATTTATATAAATAAATCATTGTCTTATTCTGCCATACTATACGTATATTACGTCCTGTATTTAGAGCACATTTCTTAGGG
This sequence comes from Altica lythri, assembly GCA_964028335.1. Lineage (NCBI taxonomy): Eukaryota > Metazoa > Arthropoda > Insecta > Coleoptera > Chrysomelidae > Altica > Altica lythri. The sequence goes on from OZ034801.1 coordinate 53,155,715, forward strand.
TCTGGCTTCTGATCTGCGCTCTCTTTGTGTTACTCTTTTAATCGATCTTAGTACCTTTATCTTAGTTCTTCGACAATTTTTATTTTTACTCTATCTGCCATAATTTCTACACCAAACTTTAGTATTCTTCGTTCCAAGTTCATGCGGACTGATCTTATCAGAATGAGGGTTTATCACCTCCGTTGTATTACATCACCTGGTTTTTATTTTTACAGGTTTGGGCTTCATATTTTCATGGATTTATAAACTCTAGTATTCACAGAATGTTGTTGCTTATAAAAACTTCTGGTATTTAATGTTGATATTTATTCTTCTTCATATGTTATTGTTATTTTATACTCAGTGACATTAGAAGAGTTACACCCAGAAGGAATAATTTCTTAATCTTAATTTTTTGGCAACATGGTAGATTTACATCTATTACCCACTTATAATAAATCTTTCGAGAGGTCAATTCTGTACATGAAATATATTTCCAAAATAACTATCAGGGGGTGATTAGGGATCGATACTGATGTCAAAAATGCAATCAGTAAAATTTTTGTCTGTCTGTCTGTCTGTATAACCGCTATAGAAACAAAAACTACTCGACGGATTTTAACGAAACTTGGTACAATTATTTTTCATACTCCTGTGCTGGTTATACTATACTTTTCATCACGCTACAATCAGTAGGAGCAGAGCGGTGAAGGGAAATGTTGGGAAAACGGGAGAAGTTACTCCATTTTTTAAGCTTCCGTCGCGTGTGCAACCTTAATGGTTAAAGCTATACAGAAATCATCTTATTTTTATAGTTTGGAGGTCAACTATGAACGGATTTGACAAAATTTCACCCACAAGGGGAGTTGCGGGGGCGTGAAAAATAAAAATAAAAAATAAAATTTAAAATCTATAAGTCCTGCAGGTTTAAAACTTTGCAAAATAGTTATTTTTATAATTTGGAGGTCAACTGTCAACGGATTTTACAAAATTTTACCCACAGGGGGCGTTGCGGGGACGAGAAAAATAAAAAAAATAAAAAAATAAAAATCTATGAGTCCTACAGGTTTGAAACTTTGCAAAATAGTTATTTTTATAATTTTGAGGTCAATTGTGAACGGATTTTACGAAATTCCACCCACAAGGGAGGATGCGGAGACGTAAAAAATAAATACAATTTAAAATCTATAACTCCTACAGGTTTGACACTTTGCAAAATGGTTATATTTATAATTTTGAGGCCAATTGTGAGCTGATCTTACGAAATTTCACCAACAAAATTTAAAATCTATAAGTCCTACAGGTTTGAAACTTTGCACAATAGTTATTTTTATAATTTTGAGGTCAATTGTGAACGGATTTTAGAAAATTCCAACCACAAGGGGGCATGCGGGGGCGTGAAAACATATAATAAATTTGTAGAAATGAAAATTCTGTACATTAAAGATATTTAAAGAATAACAATATCTTTATGCACGACCGGGCGGTAAAGTACAGATTATTACATACATTTAGCGGGCGTAAAGTGCCACTTTAGCGCCCGTGTACTACTTTACCGCCCGCCGGGCGATAAAGTGTAAATGGCGGGTATTAAAGTACTTTTTTTGTCTTAAATATTGAAATACTTGCAATCATCTAAACTTCTAAACTGACAATGAGTCTAAATAAAAATGGCCACCACCTATTTTGACTTTGTTGTCAGGGTAACGACAACATAGGTATATAGATTATTGTTTTAAAATATTATCTCTACCCTCTGTGCATATTACTTTCAATCAAATTATTTATTTTAAATAACGAATAAATACAAATTATTAGGTGAATGGTTATACAGGCTAAGTTGTTAATAATATCGAGGTTCAAGGTATAAATTTCATGCAAGTTGAAATGTCATTTATATTAAATTGTTCACAAAAAAAATATCCTCTATAAGTTTTATTATTAAAACAATCGTTGACATTGACAGTTGACATTTGACAGCTGACAGATAATATTTTACATGTGACAGTAGAGATTTGACATTTCAAATTTGGCATTTGACAGTTGGAACTTGACAGTTGACGTTTGATATTTGACCATTGACAGTTGACATTTGATAGTTGCCATTTGACAGTGGACATTTGACAGTTGATATTTCACAGTTGACATTTGACATTTGACAATTGGCATTTGACAGTTGGCATTTGACAGTTGATATTTGACAGTAGAATTTTGTCAATTGAAGGGCTCGGGGGAAGAGGGTATTAAGCCACTTGTTTCTACTTTGAAGTAATTGGAACTTTTATGTTTTAATCAAATCCTGAAATCATAATTACAAAACAAACGCAAAATAATTTTTATAGTAATATATTTACATATAAACGTATTAGAATATGTAAACAAACAAGAAAAATGTAAGCAGGCAAGAAAAAAATTGCCAAAATTAACAAAAAATTGTGGCTTGTTGCCATTTTCAACTTAAAACTTAACCTTATTTATTTCTAAACGTTGCTTAATTCTATTTTAATTAAATCAAAAAAATATCTAAAATATGTCGGCTTCTTCCTCATTATGGTCAAGATGTTCTATGTTATCTTCATCTACATCAGTAGTATCCAACTGTACGTCTTCTACGCCAAGTTCTGCATAAAAACCATGATAAATCACAGGTACAAAGGGAAGTAGTACCTTCAAATTTTTAAGTTTTTTTGGATTTATTTCTAGGAATGCATTATATTTTAGGGGAAGGTCCTTCAATTTCGGACAATTTGCAAGTTGCACACCTCTTTTTCCAACATTAACGGGTTTAAATGATTCATTTAAGTAATGTTTTATGAACATTGTGTTGGGATGCTCTGCCTCAAAGCGAAAGCATCTGACTTTGCTGAAGTTCACGTTTTCTTTGGTATCTGTTACATTCTTTTTGTTAATAGATTTTTGGACATTTGTAAAAGAATAAAACTCTGCCTGGGTCATTCGTATGACTTCAAATGGATTGTTTCTTTTTGCCTCTCTAACAGCATCACACCACTGGTCAGGAGAGTACATCTGTTTTAAATATTTTTTATGATTCTCAATGGCGGCAAAATCCCGATCGGACGGTAAATGGGTGTGCCCCGGCACGAGAAATCGATGTTCAATAATCTTAAATTTTTTCTCTCGTATCATCTGCAACCATAGAGACATTATCGTCCAATTTTTATTTTGTCCCCCACAGTTATCAGTAAACACTATAAGTTCTTCTGCTTGCGAGGCAGTATCATTAATATATTTTAAAATGGCACTTGCTATCTCGTCGCTACCACGCTTTGCTATGTGTTCTGTCCACATGTACATAAATCCTTTACCAGTGTTACAGTTGTGCACCCCGAGGTTGTACATCCAGGCTTTCCTCAAATAAAATGCCTTTCCAACAGTTAAATCGGGGATTGGAAGTGCTTGCTGAAGATCGAACGAAATTACATGTATGTTGTTTTCTTTCCTGGCTTGATCTATTTCAGTTTTCATGTTTGTCTGCATAGCTTCCGCCCTTCGTTGGTGTAATTCTAATTGGACTTGGAGTTCCTTCAATTTTGCTTCGTCGCTTTTATTTGAGTCTATTAAAATTCTGTATTGATCACATGATTCACAAGTGTCACTTTTTGGAAGCTTGAAACCGATATTGTACTGATTACAGAAAATTCTTCGGTAAGTGTCTTCTTTAACTGGTGAAATACCTTGTTCTGTACACCATGGCTTATAGTATTTCTTATAAAGAGAAGCAATGGAGAGATCATGATCAATATAGAGTCGATTAGGATTACATTTTCTACTATAATGGCTTGTATACTTAGGAATAGACTTAATATGATCATGAACACTTTTTGTCATTTCATCAGGTAATCGGTTCTTGCGGTTGTGATGTCTACCGCGTTCGTCACATTTTGGAATCGTATTGCCTTGGCGGATTTGCTTGCATATATTGTATACTCGCTTTTTAGAATTTTGCAGGCCATGCACAGATAAAAACTCTTCCTTGCATATTTGCTTGTCAACTCCTTGAACCTTTACAGAATATAAAAAAGTCACTGTTCGAGAAGACGTTTGTCGTTTTGTTTTCTTAGGATACTTTCTCTTTTTGGGTATAGCCTTTATTGTTCCAAATAGGTAGGCATTTTGCTTATCGTAAGAATCCAAATTCCAAAATGAATGAAATATTGTTTCTTCATTTTCCAAAAGCAATAATCTACACTTATTTTTACAATGACAGGGGGGGCCTAAAGTTCTTGCTTCTACTTGTTTGCCTTTCCAGTTTTTATACGGATGACCTAAATTTCTCCGCTTATTTGCCTTTACTCTCTTTCTAGCCTCAATATTTTGCTGTCGCCATCTGGATTTTACCTTTTTTTCGGGCGTTTCCAGAGTCCCTCTTGATGTATTGCGTTCCTAAAATTATGAGGGAAATAATTTACGAAAAAAGGTAACAAGCCACAAAAACAGTTTATCTTATCACCCACAGGTCTGTCATCGGCGGATCTGGCTATAGACAGAGGCTCTGGCCATTTTAAATTTTATAGTATGTATTACATTAAACTCAATGATATCAAATTTAAATCCAAAATATTAACAGAGTTATAAGCCAATGTTTACTTCACAAAGATATTACTTATTGGCTTAAAAGGTAATAAGCCACATTGTTTTTAAACTTACCGATTTTTCACTTTCTTCACTGCTGTGACTGTTGTCACTTGATTCCACGTAGTCTTTATCCCTTAGACTGTCATCTGAGTCAAAGTCCGATTCACTAGAACCAACATTTTCACTGTTTTCGAACACTTTTCGCTTAACACCTGCTGAACTTAAGGCAGCCATGTTGATTTATGGGTGGCTTGTTACCTTCTTGCTGCAGATATGCGCATAAAATATTAAAAGCTAATAAGGAATTCATTGCACAGTGTTGCCATATTGTGTTTAATTTCTGTGAAAACAAGTTTGTGGCTTGCTCCCTTTCTTATAATGATGATTATGCGTTTAAACTAAATTGTTGGTAAATGTGGCTTATTACCCTCTTCCCCCGAGCCCTTCAATTGACAGTTGACTTTTTTCAATTGACAGTGCATTTTTTTTTATAAATGATTATTAAATCGGTCGTGCATAAAAGTTTGTATGTATTTCGGGCGTAAACAGCGTTTATGGACCTTACGTGTTATTTACACGTTGCGGTCCATAAACGCCTGTTTTACGCCCTTGATACATAAATAACTATTATCTGTATGTCTGTATGTTTGTGCGCGCATCACATTAAAACTACTGATCCTATTCAAATGCGGTTTTCACAGATGTATCTGTCTTCTTTCAACTTAATATCTGGTGTATAAAAATTTTGCCCCTACCTTTTTAACGAGGTCGGGGAAGAAATTTTTATATAACAATCAACACGCCAAGCGAACGACGTCGCGGGTACAGCTTGTCGAGAATAAAAGGATAACATTTTCAAGAATTTTTAATAGGTAACGTATAACAAAAAAAAATTAATAATGTGTTTGGCGACCCCGTAACTGAATACACTCATGTACACGTCTAGGCATTGACAAAATGAGATTATCAATGTCTGCTTGTGGTATCTCGTTCCATGCAACTTGAACTTCATAGATTAACTGTGCCAGAGTTTGTGGAGGATGGTGCAAATTGGACAGTCTTCTTCCAATCATATCCCACACATGTTCGATGGGATTTAAATCTGGTGAACGGGGTGGCCACGGCAAAACATTAACGCCAGCTTCTGGGAGAAAGTCCATAGTTCGACGAGCAATATGGGGACGCGCGTTATCTTGCTGAAAAAGGACGTGTCGACGGACGTCTAGATAAGGTCGTTTGTAAGACATCATCAACATATCGTGCAGCTGTCATACTGCCTCGAATGAACACAAGTGGTGATCGGCTACGCTACCATAGGCAATAGCCCCCCAAACCACTACTCAAACTGTCCTGTGTACATGTCTTTCAAGAACAAACCCGGTATCTCGTCGCTCTCCACGGCGGCGTCTTACCCTTCTACGGCCATCGTGCATGCCTAAACAAAATCGCGATTCATCGCTGAATGCTAAATTATGCCATTCTTCAACCGATTGCTGCCGTCCTCTGCACCAATTCAAACGTTGATGGCAATGGTCCTGGGTCAAAGATAGCATTAGTCGTAGGCGGTATGAAAACAGTCCAAAGGCTCGAATGTGACGGTATAGTGTACGCATAGTAACACGTCTACCTTCCTCTCCAAAACATTGATCAGCGATTTGACGCGTAGTAGCAAAACGATTTCGCAGAGCAAGTAGTCTGAAGCGCCTATCTTGACTCTCTGTGGTACGCCTTGGTTGCCCAGTTGGTCTTCTTCGTGTTCCTGTACCGTCGTTTGTCCACACACGACACACACGCATTACCGTCATTGCCGTACAATAAACACGAAGGGTAATTTCGCGATACCACAAACCCATATCTTTATAGGCAACAATTCTACCCCTGTCAAAATCGCTAACATGGTGGTAATTTTGATGTCCTCGAATTTGAGGCATTTTGTTACACTAACTACAATTATTAGACTGAAGAACAATAATTAAAAATTTCTTTACCAACCGGTCGTCATAAATAGTTTTTTTTTTAATTTAAGATAAAATTGTATTTTTACAAGAACTATTAAAGATAAAACATTGATATTGTTATCATAGCATTCTTTAAATATAGTCATTCTGTTGTCAAAAAATTAAGATTAAGAAATTATTCCTTCTGGGTGTAACACTTCTAATGTCACTGAGTATATTTATTAGCGTTATGTTTTTTTGTTTTATAATTACTTTTATTTTATATTATTCATTATTTTTTATTAATATGTAGCAGCCGTGGCTTATACTAGAAACTGAACATCAGTACAATGATTTTTTGGATGCGAGTGATAATGATGTACCTAATAGTGGAAGTTTATGGCAGTGTTGAAAGAGGTAAAAAAAAATTATCGGTTTTCATGGTGTAGATGCTCAGCAAATAATTTGTGTATTGAATGTGAATTAAAACCTTTCATTTAAAAAATTAGAAAAATAGTAGTCTTTTATTGGGTTTACGAAAAAAGAAAACTTTGGTTTCATGCCACAGTTCAGTAAAATAATGGAAAAAACATTTGATACCTGCTGATATAATATAGATCCTATTGCGGCCGTGAGCTTTAAAATGTCGGCTTAGGCAGCTGCTAAGAACGGTCAATCCGCACGAATTTGGAACAAATAATACAGGACTAACTACTGTCACAGTATATATACAAGAATAGTAGGATCACTAAAACTGTTCCATGCTGTTAAAGCTCTCTGTCCGCATTTCACACCAGCAGTGTAGTCAACCTAAAATTTTTAAAATTGGTAGATTGATACAAAAAAAGTAAAAATCGGTAAAAAAATGGCGGCAAATTTAAAAAAGTGTTCATTAAATAAAAAAAGGTGAATTTAAATTAAAGTTAAATAATAGTATATTAAACAACGCATTTCATATGGCGCTCTGTTATGACACGAGTCCAAATTTAAAAAACGAATCGCGCAGCGATGAGTTTTTTAAAGGACGAATGTCATAACAGCCATATGAAATAAGTTGTTTATAATACTTTTTATATTTTGCTATTTTATTGCTTTTTTAAATAAATTTAATTTTTTTATTTTCTTTTAGTTCTTTTTAAATGAGTTGGTAGCAAACAAACAAACAAACTTTTCCTTGTTTGTTATGAGGTTATTTTCGTGATGCATATTTATTTGACGTATCATACTATCCAATGCTACCAACCGCATACAGGAAAAGTTTCCAAAGTTGAGTGCTTTAATGAAACATTATAGTACTCATTTGGGTGTCATAATGAAAAATATTATAGGTGCAAAATATAAAAAAGAATATTAAAATACTAAAAGTATTGAGATTTTCACAATTTTTATTTAATGTATGACGCGTTTCACTATCTTATAGCTTCTTCAGATACATTTAAACTTACAAAGTTATAGTAAAAATAAAATGAAATAATGGCATGACATAATGACATAATGATGGTCGAAAGACATTGTATAAATAAACTGAAATAAAACAAATGTACTACAAATTGCAATAAGGACAAAGTTAATAATAATAAATTTTTACGATAGTAGTAATATATACAGGATTAGTACATAGACCTTTATGTAAATAAATTTAATAACGGTGAATTATTTAATTCTGTTTGATCATTATGTCATTATGTCATGCCATTATTTCATTTTATTTTTACCATAACTTTGTAAGTTTAAATGTATCTGAAGAAGCTATAAGATAGTGAAACGCGTCATACATTAAATAAAAATTGTGAAAATCTCAATACTTTTAGTATTTTAATATTCTTTGAATATGGATTTTCATCAAGTAACAACTAAGAATATTCAATAAAGTTAAATAATTATGAAGAAAATTTATAGCAGTAAATAGCTTAAAAAGTGCGATCATTCTGTAATTTTCTAAATTCTTCGTGCTACCTTTTTTGTAGATTGGTATAGAATGATCCCATTTGATTTCCATTTCTTCTGGAACATGAAAATTAGTACTTTTTCCAATTTTATATTGCCGTATTTTATTAATTCATTTGGTATTTGGTCGAAACCAGGGGCTTCCCGTGTCTTCAGTTGTTTTATTCCTTTGTGTTATTTCATCTGAATTGTGTTCCTGAGAAAAGCCATTGCAGTATCATTATATCATTTATATCTGTGTATAATTTATACTTTTGTATTTTTTGAGAAAATGGCACATGATGCTCAGAAAATACTCAATAAGCAACCCAGACAACTATTAATCGAAAACAATGTAATTAAGAAAATTCTAAATTTAAGCGTGATGTCAAAACTATTTCTTTTTGTAAATGGATTTTATAAAAACGCTTGACATAAATTACTAACTTCTCAGTCTAACAATTTTGATGAAACTCCGAATATAAGTAGGTAATGATGCTAAATATAATTCTCCTCATCGCTCGTGCGATGACTGTGACTAACGTAAATTTTATTTTTTAGTAAAATCCTGAATGTTCGATAGATTTATTTTGGCAAATGTAATGTTTAGTATCTACATCTGTGTGTCATTACTCTCTAAAATTAAAGAATATACAGTAATTGGAAAGTTTCTAACAAATCAACATTTTTTTTTTCTGAATTTACTTTTTTATAGAGATCATATGACTAAAAGATTACTCCAAAACCCAATTACAGACCTAGTAAGATAAGTATAGTGTTATACGTTACAAGGTCGGTAGGTGACTTATTACAGTACGAGTTAGTTTACGGAAATAAAAACGAGTACTGTAATAACACCTAACGACCATGTATCGTATCATATTTTATTTCACCCTGTTTTTATAAATTAATGAACTCATAAAAATTTTAAAAATAGTTTGTAACTTGACTAATTACGTCAAATTACCTTAACTGTCAGTTATTACCATAACTGTCAGTTACTGTCAAATATTTTAAGATTTTTGTATTAATTGTTAATTCGTGTTTTAAATTAAAATAAAAAGTAAGTAATTAATTATTTTATTTTTATTTTATAGTCATTATAGCCTTTTTAAATGTCAAAAATTAAAAGTAATTGTCTTCCCTTAAGCAATCAGAGCAGAGTTGCTAGGCAACACATTACAGTACATGATACCGTAATGTTTTACTTACCGGCACCGAATTAATAATAAGGAAGTTTTTTTACTGGACAGGATGAAATAATAGTATATTGTAATACAAGTGTTACAATGACAGAGGGTTCGTAGTACGAGTTCAGTTTGTGAAACGAAACGCGAAGCGGTGAGTTTCGCAAAGAACGAGTACTACAAACCGTCATTGTAATTCGAGTGTTACATACTATTTATTATAATGAACTTCTAAAAGTATAAAAAAGAATAAAATGAGAGTTTTTCGAAATATTTATTTATGTTGGCAATCTTGACAGTTTTGACACTTGTCAGTTTTAATGATTTTAAATTAGAATGTTTGTCAAATTTGTATAAAATATTCCGAATTTAGCAATAACGCTGATGTAGTTAATAATTTACTAACATACTTTTTGATTTACTACCTGAACTCTTTCGTTGAAAATCAGTGCAGTGCAACCAATTGTGTAAAACAAAAAGTTACCAAAAACAGTGTTACAATGAATCTATTTCGATACTGTTTTTAGTGTCGAAATAGAAACTTTGTGAACGTGAATTATAAAAAATATATTGCCACAGCGTTTAGCGTTTTGTTTACTTTCCAAATAAATGCTTCAAATAATTGAAATAAATGAATTAAAAAATGATTAGTGTGAATCTTACGAATTGAATTTGTATTTTATATTTACAAAATGTAATTGTTTTTCATGTTTAAAGTTAGGTATATCTTTCTCATCCATTTCGTATGATCCTTGTAGCGTGTTCAAAAAACTCGAATAATAAAATTTCATTTCTTAACGTTTCTTCTCACCTAGCCCGACTCTGTATCATATTACATTCGAATTGCTTCTCGAATGTAACGAACCCAACCGTCATATTTATCGATTTTTCCTAACTGACCAATGAGGTCCCGAGTTTAAGATCATATGACTCGGCGGGAAAGACAGGCTTCACCCTGGTACCGCGCTTTTTATTCATTCCAGTTTGGGTCCTTGTGCGATTAAGAACTTCCGCACGACCTCTAGTTTCAAGTTCCCGGCAAATTTCCTTAAAATATCTAAAATTTACTAGCTATTAAGTGTTACCGTTTATCGTTTATCATACCGAAGATTCACATAAAGATATCCAGACAGTGTTTTCTTTAAGTTTCCTTGGTATATAGTGGAACAATGACGGCAGAAGTCCGCCATTGTTACTGTATCGTTTCCTCTTCGAACTCCAACTACGAAGGATGAGTTTATGATTTTATCTCTAACTATCTACAAATCTAGGCAAGAATGGTTCTAGATTATATCTTACCGTTAAGACCAAATATCGAGAGAATGAAGCCATATACTAAAAATGTATCTAAGAAACATTTAAGAGATAACGTAAGTTTTTAACAATTTTTTTTATACCTATTTCGAGCGTTCGAGCGATAAAGTACCATTTATTTCTATGGAACATCTTACCTTAATTGTATTTACCTGTAACTAAGTGCAGTGCCGGAATGAAAATAAACGGGATGTGTTTTTTGTGTATTGCTTATCTGTGATTTTTTTTATTACTTATATTTTTTGTACTTGCTATCTGTAAACTGTTTTACATATGTTTTTTTATCTTTTAATTTTTATCTCGCTCTTACTTAATTAAGATCTATTTATACCTTTCAATATGAGTACTTTTTATGTCGAGATAATATCAAAGCAAAAAGTGATATTTTTTATTACTTCTTCATCTAAATTTTAGCTTATCAGAGTACACAAAATGATAAAACAATGTACTTAGCTATTATTTTTGTTGTGTATTATTAATTATGTTCTTGAACTAAACACAAATGCGTTTAGTAAAATGTGTCTACTATACCGTACCGAGATGTACCTTTTATTTTTTTATTTTATTATTGTTGTGTGTCGCTTTTATCATTACAGCTGATAATAAATACTGTTATTGTTACCTTTTGATTTTTCTTTTCCTAGCTAGAGCCTGCTACTCTGATCAATACTTTCAGTTTCTCTAATCTATATTTTATTAAAGTAATAGATTTAGTTTCTTAAATATATCTTATTTTATTAAAGTAAAAGATTTTGTTTTTTAAATATATCTTTATCGTACCGATGTAATTTATAACCATAAGGATGAGTAAAAGAAAAGTGTAAGTATAATTTCTCTTTTTAGTATCTTAAATAAAAGTGTGTAATTTAAATTTTAGCAAGAACATCTGCCGGGTTACCTAATTTTACCTTATCTTATCTTATATCTCTGATATCTTTCTTATTTTAACTTTATCTACAGCAACTGACTAATTATTTTATCCAACTTAAGTATTTAATTTTTATTCCACCCTTATTAGTCTATTAAGTATATTCCTTTTTATCTTTTTGAAATTAATCATCTAGCTCGATCGAATCCACGCTCGCTCCCCTCCTACCCCCTGAGTGCCGTTCGCATTTGTTAACCTCTACAATCGAGCCTTTAACATCATGAGGAAAAAAGAGCTTACATCCTAGGTATCTGACCCTAGAATTAGGTAATGCAATGCATTCTGTGAGTACGTATATTGAGGTTTCGTCCCCCTCCTCACAGAATCTGCACGTTGCTTCATCTACCAATCCTAGTTTCTTCATGTGTCATCTTAATCGGCAATGTCCGGTTAATATTTCCATTATAATATAGAGGTCATTTTTTCTGAGATTTAAACAGCTGAAAGATCTCTTCTGGTTATAGTTGATCAGGCGGATCTTCGGTTGTCATAGTCCTTCTAAATCATTCCAGTACTTTGATTTTTTTCTATCCACTTCTTTCCTTAGTTTTTCGAAGACTGTATTGCTGCTGATTCCACAAGATGGTTCTGGACCAGGATATGGAATTTCAGCCCCTTTTTTGTAAGCTTATCTGCTGCACAAGCTAGTTTTTATATCTTCGAGAGCTTTGTCCTCGTAGTAGTCAGATTAGCTCTCGTGTCCCAATATACTGTCCCATAAGTGATGATTAGCACAAGCGTTAACATAGAAACTTTTGAAATCAAAAAAGTATATAACTTTTTCAAGAGATGGCTGGGTATTAATCCTTTAATGTCGCATTATATATTATATGGAATCTTTTAGGTACCTTATCCCGGGGCGAAGTCGGACAATAGGGGCGAAGTCGGACGGATCGGTATTGGTCGCAATTTATTCAATAGGCCAAAATAATTTCTCTTTAAAAGCATCGCGTCCGTGTGGTTCGCGTCAGCCGAAGTCCAAGCAAAGTCAGGGTGTGTAGTTTCACTGCAGAATCTCTTCCTGGAGCACGTGAGTATAGGTTTAATGATTTGTTTATTTTTCGTGGAAATTAAAAACGCTGGAAGAAACTCTGGGATGTCAAAGAATATTGGAAGTCCCGGAAAAAATTGAGGATTTCTCATTCATATCGTTTATGTAGAACAAATCCCAAGTAAAATAAAAATTAAAATGTGTTTTTTTTTTAGAAAATGCCTTTTTAGTAAAAAATCTCGTTTTGCTGTGGTGAAGGCGGACAACATGGTCAGGTGTTACAAAACGATAATCGGTGCTAGTTTCATGAATTACAATGAGGAAAGTCTAAGGAAAGCACTTCAAGATGTACAGGAAAAACACTACGAGAAGCTGCGTAGTATTACCGAGTTCCAAAATCAACTCTTCATGATAAGTATTACGTAAAGTCAATCACTTTCTCAATAATATAAGAAGAGCTTTTTTCTATAATATTTATGGATGTAAATGTTCTATAGGGGGGTGAAGTAAATCAAACTCTGATAAAATAATAATTATCAAAAATTAACAGCATGTAATGAAAACACATACAAAAAAAACAATTACAATTAAATTACAGGTTCCTCGTAAAAAATAAAAATCTAGAAGAGATCAACACTAAACTCAGTTACTTTGTTTTAAAACTACTGTGCTACACAATTGTTAAACTATTGAACCTTTAGTGTCTTATTCGCTTTCTCCTGTCTGAAGTAGTAGTGAGAGCTACTGAATTTTTAATAAATACCTGAATGTCCTTTTTTGTGGTTTATACATACAATTACTGGAAGGAAACCTTAAGTCTTACGAATAAATCAAGTATGGCGCACCCTCTTCTCAATTAAAGATTCTTTAGTATATTGTTAAAATGACATCAAATTCACACCAACACTTTACTGTAGATTGAAAATAATGCACTTTGGGGCCACTGAGATGTGGTAAACAATGAAGCTAACAAAAATTATTACAATTTTTTGATAGCGTGGGGTAACAGTGTAAACAGAGCTCTTTGTTCTAACTTAATAATAATGCGGGGGTGGTGCTTCTTGTCTTCACACATGCGTGCGCCCTTCGTGCTAAGGGTAACACGCATGACAAGTTACTTTAATTATAAGGGTCGTGAGGGTAGGCAACATACCATGCTAGTTGAATAAAATTATTTGTTGGAGTTTCTCCAACATACTGCCCCCAGATGAAGATACATCTTCATTAAAAACAGAACAGAAGTGAAATAATGATCTAGAATCAATATTGATAACTAACCTAAAACCAAACTACAAGCTAGTAAAAAAACGAGGTGAGTATTGTAACTACTCTGAATTACAATGGGGTAAAGGACAAATTTTTGCGATACTGCGCGCAACCATTCCATGCTGCGTTTTAAGTTTGACAAACCGCACTTTACCATCCTTGCCAGGAATGGTTTCAACGACTCTTGCTAAAGGCCATTTTAATGGAGGGCAATCGACGCAATCGTCCTCCTTAAGGAGTACAAGATGATGTTGGGAAATGCTTCATCCATTTAGGGCGGTTTTGTAATATATTTAAGTATTCTAACGACCATCTCTTCCAAAATGTCTGCTGGATTTGATTGCAACGTTGCCAAATAGTTAAACGATTTTCACGAACCATACTAACGTCTTTTTCGGGAAAAGCCGTTAAGTTGGTACCGATCAGAAAATGGCCGGGAGTCAGTGACTGAAAATCATTCGGATCTTGAGAGAGGGCACACAGTGGTCGAGAATTTAAAATTGCTTCAATTTGAGTTAGAATGGTGTAAAATTGCTCAAATGTTAAGTTGTCATTACCAATAATTCGTTTCATATGATATTTGGCATTCTTTACTGCTGATTCCCAAAGTCCACCCCAATGGGAACTTCGAGGAGGTATAAATTTAATTTCCCTTTGAGACAAAAAGTTTTGAATGACATTAGCATTTTCCTTATTTTTAAAGAATTTATAAAGATCTGCTAGATGATTACTTGCCCCCAGGAAGTTCGTAGCATTATCGCTGAAGATTTGAGAAGGATTTCCCCTTCGGGATATAAACCGTTTTAATGTGAGAATAAAACTGTCAGTAGACAGATCAGTTACTAATTCAATATGTATGGCTTTGGTGGACATACAAACGAAAATCGCCATGTAGGCTTTAATAATAGGGGCTTTTCGAAGGTTGGACGATTTTATTAAGAAGGGGCCTTCGTAATCAATGCCTACATTCATAAAAGTATGAGAAGGATTGACTCGAGATGAAGGAAGGGCAGTCATGAATTGTTGAGCAGACAAAGCCGTAAACCTAAAACACGTTATGCATTTTTTTATTATCGTTTTAGTTTCACGAAGTCCATTTAAGGGCCAAAATCTGGTTCGGAAATTATGTAGGACATTTTGAGCTCCAGAGTGACCCAGACGTCTATGTTCTTGTTCCAGCATCATGGATACTACTGGGTTGTGAGAAGGAAGTAACAATGGATGTTTGTGGACAAAGAGGTATTTTGAAGTCTACCTCTAACTCTAATTAAATTTTGTTCATCTAAGAACGGTGCAAGACTTAAAATGGATTTGTCTGATATGGGATGGCTATTTATAAGAGAAGATTTTTCTTTAGAAAAGTGTTGATCTTGCAACACACGAACAATTAAATTTTAACGAATTTTGAAGTTCATCAACAGACAGAGGATGTAACATTTTGTTTTTGGGACATCGTGAATTATTAATAAATCTAAGAACGTAAACAAGAGAACGTTGTAATTTATTAAAGGAAGAGAATCTACAAAAAAACTCATTCCAAAATGCTGATTGAGTTGACTGAGTGGTGTGAACTAAGACTGTTTTTCTTTCTTCAGGTATATAAATGATTTCAATAGTTTGTGGGCATTGAAATTCCTTTTCCTTTAAAAATTTTGGACCTTCCCACCATAGGACACAGTGAATAAGATTGTGAGGAAATATTCCTCTGGAAGGTAAATCTGCTGGGTTTTGAGAAGATGAAATGTGCCGCCAGTAAGTAATGGAAGTAACTTCTTGTATTTGTGACACACGATTTGCCACGAAGGTTGTCTATCTAGAGGCGTGAGATCTGATCCAACAAAGTGCAATTTGGGAATCAGTCCAACAAGTTATAGAATCTGGAGTAAATCTATCCTGAAATATGGTTGAGAGTTTTGGTACTAATTTAGCAAGAAGTAGCATGGCACAAAGCTCTAATCGTGGAAGAGAAATAGTTTTTAAGGGGGCTACTCGAGATTTGGAAGAAATAAGACGAACAGAAATATCATTATTTTCATATAAGATACGTGCATAGACACACGCTGCGTAAGCTCGTTGGCTTGCATCTGCAAACCCATGAAATTCAATTTTTAAAATTCGTTTTTCTGCAAATAGAAATCTGGGAATTTGTAAATGCGACAGAATAGGTAGATTTTTTATAAATTCTTCCCATTCCTGAAGTATTGCTTGGTCGGTAACCTTAGTATCCCAGTCCAATTTTAAAAGCCAAAGTCTTTGCATGATCAATTTTCCTATGACAGTAACTGCGGTTAATAATCCCAAGGGGTCGAAGCATTGAGATATTATTGACAAAATATTTCTTTTTGTTGGAGTATTATTTAATGGAGCAGTGGGAATAGAAATGCACAAGTAGTCATGGACAGGGTTTCAATTTAGACCCAATACTTTGTTTGGGCTAGTATTGAATTCAAATTCATGATCAATGGCTTTGTCATGAGATATCTCATTCAGCCATTGAGTGGAATTGGAACACCATTTATGTAGTGTGAAACCGTGCGAATTGAGAAGAGAATTGAGTTGTTCGTATAATGTGGTTAAATCTTGTAAGTTGTCAGCTCCACACAAAATGTCATCGACGTAACATTGTTTTAAGAGAGCTTCTGAGGCAAGAGGCAGCTTTACTTGGTTTCGCGAAGCAATTTCATGTAACACTCGGGTGGCTAGAAATGTCGCACTGTTTGTGCCATAAGTAACGGTGAGCAATTCTATGCATTCTAGGGATTCTTTTGGATTTTTCCTCCACAGTATATTTAATAAAAAGGTTTGAGCAGGATTAATCAAAATTTGTCTGTACATTTTTTCAATGTCAGACGTGAGAACAAATTTAAAGGTCCGAAATCTACAAAGAATGTCATATAGATCAGGCTGAATCTGATAACCTTTTAGCATGATATCATTAAGTGAAACTTTAGAGCTGGTTTTACAGGAGCCATCAAAAACAACTCTAAGCTATGTGGTTGTACTATGTTCTCGAATTACAGCGTGGTGGGGAAGAAAATATTTATTAGTGGAGTCTTCAGAGTATTGCGTAAGTGGAATAAATCTACCATGCCCTAAGGAAATGTATTCATTGATAAACTCTTTATAGCTTGAGAAATATTTGGGATTTTTTGTGAATTTAAGTTCCAGATTTTGAAACCGTTTTTTGGCTATTGATAGGGAATCACCTAGTTTTGTGTGTTCCAGTCGGGAAGATATAGGCAAATTTACCTGGAATTTTCCATTTTCCAGGATTTTGGTGGTAGATGTAAAGATTTCTTCAGCTAATTCATCTTCCACTTTCATAACCTTTTCTTGTGGAATTTCTTCAATTTTCCAGAATTATTCAATAAGGTTTTCAATATCAGGTGCTTTGGAAGATTGAATCGATATAGAAACAGCTTGTTTTAGATTACAGGACGTAACAGAACAATGAGAGAAAAGTCGGACATTTTCTGAAGAAGTAGGTATGGTTCCTGCAGTAACCCAACCAAGGTAGGTGTTAAGCATTACTGGGAGATTTTTGCCAAGTCTATAAATTTCATTTAATATGAGATCATAGTAGATATCAGCACCTATAAGTAAGTCGATATCTAGGGGTTTGTAGTAAAAGGGGTCGCTGAGTTTAAAATTGTCGGGTATTATGAAACTGTTGTAGTCGATGTAAACTTGTGGTAATTTACAAGTGATATTGGGTAGAACAGCACAGGACAGATTAAAACATTTATTTGTATAAATATTAGAGTGAATTAATAAGTCTACAACCTTGTTTGACATTAATTTTTTTTGAGAAATTCCACTGATACTGAGAGTTTGTTGATGAGTGGTCAACCGTCAACCCTAATTTATTTACTAAGGATTCTGTTATGAATGAATTTTGACTTGCTGAGTATAGCAAGATCCTTACTGTTTGAGGTTTCCCAAATTGATCAAAAATAGTAGCTGAAGCAGTGGCTAGTAAAACATGAAAATCTTTATTTGTAATAGAAGAGAAATTTAAGAATTTGTATGACAAGATTGAACAGTTCTAGATATGTCGGGGGGTGTATAAAGTTTCGTTGTTTGAGGTAACGGGTTGATATGTTGATTATTTGTTGTTTCAACTGAATGTTGAACGGAGTGTGGTTGAGCATTGTGTAATAAAGTATGGTGTCTTTTTGAGCAAATGAAGCAATTTTTGGAGGAACATTCATTTTTGGAATGTCCGGTCCCTAGGCAATTAGAACACATTCTCTTTGTATTCACAAATTTTAATTTGTCAGCGAAACTTAACCGTTTAAAACTTTCACATTTATAAATTTTATGTGAAGTTTGGTTACAATAAATGCAACTAATTCTATTTTGATTTGGGGAGAAAGGTTGAGAATTATTGGTATGTAAAGATACTCTGTTACCATTTGTTTTCTTTGGAATGGGGTCAGTAGATCCAAGATTTTCTAACACTGCTGCGCGTTTTTCTAAAAATTCAAGAAATTGGTGCAGGTTTGGAAGCGGCGGTTCTTGATCACGCTCGGTTTCAAAGGCCTTACGTGTTCCATAATCAACTTTCTTTTCAAATATATAAATAAGCAAAAGTTCCCATAACTGTGGAACTGAGTAATTTAAATTTTGAAGTGAATCGAGGCTTTTTCTTAAAGTAGTAACAAATTCTCGTAAATTTGGAGCATTTGACGACAGGGTTTATATCTAACAACGAGGAAAAGTGGGAATGTAAAACCGATAATTTATTTTCGTAACGTTTTTTTAACAGTCGAATTGCTATATTTATTTATTTATTTATTTATTTATTTATTTATTTATTTATTTATTTATTTATAAGAATACAAACAGGACGAGCCCAATACAGTATTCACTATTAATTAACTACAACAAAATAGATATTTAAACATAAGTTAACAAAGGTTGAAAAAATATATTATGTGTATTAAAAACTAGTCAAGATATGACAAATATAATTTTTTAATAGTATTCGAAAAAGTTATCAAAGAGGAAGAGGAGATATCTACATCAGTGACTGATGAGATTGTGTTAAATGACTTACTGCATCTTTGCAGAGGAGAATTTAAGTAGTAATTGGTAGAGCTGTGATTGACTTTAAAGACATTTTTCTCTCGTGTATTATATGGTGGAGTAATAAATCCGATTTTGCTTAAGATTTCACTAGATTCAATTTGACCGTTAATGATTTTATAGATAAATTTGACATCTGAGAGTTGACGTCGGTCAGCCAGTGATATGAGTTTCAGTTCTCGTTTACAAGTTTCGAAGTCTGAGTAAGCCTGAAATTTGTTGGTAACATGCTTTATAAATTTATCTTGGATTTTTTGTAATCGGTCGATATAGCAATTATAGTAAGGATTCCAAATAACAGAACCGAAGCTTAGAACACTATTGACGTAAGCCATATAAAGACTACGAACAGACTCCACCTGTTTAAAGTCATGGCAAACGCGCATGAGGAATCCTAGGGCTTTATTAGCTTTTTTTGAAACATAATCAATGTGTTCGTCGAATAGGAGTTTGGAATCGATGTAAATACCTAGATCTTTGACCACATAAACTTTTTTTTAAAGTTCATTATTGAGGAAGTATTCATTATCAATAATATCTTTATTCCTAGAGAAAGTTATATATTGACATTTTTTTATATTCAGATAAAGATAATTTTGTTGGCAGTAAAGTTCGAGACGGTTTAAATCCTCTTGAATCAGACGTTTATCAGAAGAATTAGATATTTTAAGGAAAAATTTCGTGTCATCAGCAAACTCTAAAAATCTCGTATTTATGAAGCACTTAGAAATATCATTAATATATATAAGAAATAAAAGAGGGCCCAGGTGTGACCCCTGTGGAACCCCTGATGTTATGGTGGAAATAAGAGAAGGGAACTTTCCAATGGATATGTATTGGGATCTGTTACTGATGTAAGAAGCAAACCACCTAAGCAAGTTGCCATGCACATCGACTTCAGTAAGCTTTCTAAGTAGAGTGCTATGGTCTATTTTATCGAAAGCCTTACTAAAGTCAGTGTAAATAGCATCCACCTGATAACCGGTGTTCATAGATTCAGATATATAATCTATGTAAATAAATAAATTGGATTCGATGGAACGTTTCTTCATGAAACCATGTTGTTCCAAATTTATGATTGTTCTCACATCAGCGTAGAGAAAGTCAGTAATGATCGATTCCATTATTTTTGACATTAAACATAATTTTGAGATCGGTCTATAATTTTCAACTAAATACTTGTTGCCAGACTTAAAAATAGGAACGACGACAGCGGTTTTCCAAACTGTTGGAAAGCAACCTTCATGAAGTGATTTATTAAATAAAATATGCAGTATTTCAGACAATTCATTTGCACAGGACTTTAAGATCGATGTAGGAATCTCATCAGCACCAGCAGGTTTCTCTGGAAATTTTGAAAGTTTATCTAGGATAGCAGCCTGTGGAATAGAATATTGGTTTGCATGGTACGAATTTGCATTGATGTTGTCTAAGTTAATATCATTGCTAGAAGGGTTAAAAACTGAAGAGAAGTGGTCAGAAAATAAATGGCAAATTTGTTCGATATCCGTTACGGTATGATTTCCAACCTTTAGAGCATTAATAACAGAGGAACTGCCTTTTTTAGTTTTAACAAAGTTCCATAACTGTTTCGGATCGTCACAAATACATGTCTCAATTAGTTGAATATAGTTTTTGTAATCGATGTCAATCAAGTATTTTGATCTCCCACGAAGTAATTTAAAAGTTAAGTAGTCTAGGTTGTTTTTGTATTTTTTCCACTTTGTGTGATATTTCCTCTTTTCCTTGATAACTTTAATGGTAGCTAAGTTAAACCACTGGGGATATTTAGATTTTATTTTGTGATGTTTAGGAACATGTTTGGTAATAATACTATGTAAAATATTATAAAATTTTTGAAAACTTTCATTGGTGTTAAGTTTTGAAAACTCCTTTGTCCAATCGAAAGACTGTAACTCAGTTCGTATTGAATTGTAATCAGCTCGACTATAATTAAAGGTATGGTTACTATTGTTCTGAAAATTGTTAAAGCATAAAACATCTGGAAAATGTAGTACAAACTCTAAGGTGGTGTGATGATTGTCCACTTGGACAAGAGAGTTTTCGCTAATAGTTAGATTGTTGAGAAAAAAATTGTTACATAAAACTAAGTCCAAGGTGTTATTAGAAGTGTTACGAAAGTGATTGAACTGAGAAAGACCACAAAGTGATATAGTGTCTATGAAGAGATTTGAGCTAACATCTGTAAAATTGCTAGGAAAACATTTTTTGTTTGTGTCCTCTAGAACCCAATTTATGTTGGCTAAATTAAAGTCGCCGCATATTATAAACGTATCATCTGGGTTATCAGTTACGATTTCAACAAGTTTACTACAGAAAACGTTCAAGTAATTATGATTCCTAGGGGGAATATAGACGCAGCACAAATGAAATTTGACACTATTGTCTGCAGAAGTAATAGAAGTCCAAAGGTCTTCAGCTTCTGTCATCCAATCATATCGCACAATACAAGACAAAGTTTTGTTAACTCCAATCAAAACACCACCGCCTTCTAGTTTAGTGGAAGATGTGTCTTCTCTATCACGTCTAAAGATGGCAAAATTATCATAAAGCAACTCAGATGATTCGATAGAGCTATTGAGCCAGGTTTCCGTTAAACAAAGAATTAGTTGATCACAATTTAAGGAGTTTTTAAAAATTGTAGATGTTTTTGACTTTAATCCGCGAACATTTTGATAGTAGATTGGCACAATCATAATGAAGATGAGAAATGATAAAAATTAACAGAGAACTGAATTATTGCATTTTTTTAATATCATCCGTACTAAAAACAGCAAGAACTCGAGTATTGGTGTCTTTCTTAGCATAAACAGTACCATCTCTTACCCAAACAAATTTATAATTTTTAGCTTTTGCTGCGTCCTTGGCCATTTTTAAAAGCAGTTTATTCGCTTTGGTCAGGTGTTCATTTATGAACAGCTGATCTCCTACGTTTTCAACCATTAGTCCGGGAGCCCGATTACCGCTTTTTAAAGCCTCAGATCTTTTTGCTTTAGATGCAGCCAATATGGAATCTTTTTTATTTTTTGAAGTTAGTTTGATAATAATTGGCTTTGGTTTACCTGGAACAGTAACATTAGATCGGAAGATGACATCTATATCGTTCGGGAGAATGGGGCAATCGATACTTTTGCCGATTGATTCCGCAATTTTCACCAGATTATCGTCCTTTTTCTCAGGTACACCATAGACCTCCAAGTTATTAGAACGAGCTAGCTGTTCTAAGGATTCTATCCGTTTTGTGAGAGTTACAACATCTTTTTTTAATGAACTGTTTTCTATTTGTAGATTTTCAATAGTATCCAATCTTTTGGTTAGTTCTTTCATCATGGACTCAAAGACAGTTATTTGATCACTGCAAAAGGATATGCTGTGAATAACATCTGCATTTTGGGTGTGGAGGGCATATGAAAGTTTTCATGAGTAGCGGGTAAATTTTCAATTATTTTTAGGGGTTCATCTCGCAAAAATGATTTTAGATAAATAAATTTTTGAATATCTTGTAAGAGATGATTGTGAGTGATAAGAGCATCAAATAACTGAATAAAACTAGTCCATTCTGCTATTTTGCCAGTAAAGGCATTGATTTTAACCTCTGGTAATTTGACCATTGGAGGGGTTGTAAGGTGCGCATTAAAAGAGGTATTTGAAATTGTTGCGGTATCTGAGCTCGTAGAAGGCATAGTTAATAATTTTATAGAATCTATGAGTTTAACTAAAAGTTCATTAGTTTTAGTTTCAAATTCGAAACGATCTTCGTTGTCAAAGGATTCAAATTCTGGAAGTTTTTCAATTGCATCTTGAATTTCTTCGTATTGTTTATTATACGACTCTAGATTTTTTAGGTGTAGCTAGAAATGTGTGGCATTTTTTTCCACTTGATCGTTTTTAGCAAACCAATTATTAATTCGCGTAATTTTTCCTTTGACAATGGTTCGTTCCCTTTTTATTGAGTTATATGTTTCTTTTGTAGCCATTTTATGAAATTTTTTTACAATTGATTCGTCTAAAAATAAAACTCTCAAGACTAAACACACAAAAAAAAAGATAAATGTTCAATTTGTACTGAGTTAATTACTAATCAAGACTGTTCCTAAGCACACAATTATTGTCATTAACTTTCACACCGAAATAGTTATTTTCGAAAACGGAATCACTGATGTGGTACAAAAAGAATTATACGTGCTGTTAATTATGCAAGAGTTATACTAGGAATTAACAAAAATTTAATATTATTTCAAATTGTGATTGGTTATTAATTTGTTTACTTCTTTGATTAATATTTTATTTTATATCCGGCTCGAAGGACCAATTTATATTACGTAAAGTGAATCACTTTCTTAATAATATAAGAAGAGCTTTTGTCTATGAGCTACTGAATTTTTAATAAATACCTGAATGTCCTTTTTTGTGGTTCATACATACAATTACTGGAAGGAAGCCTTGAGTCTTACGAATAAATCAAGTATGGCTGCTGCGCACCCTCTTCTTAATTAAAGATTCTTTAGTATATTGTTAAAATGACATCAAATTCACACCAACACTTTACTGTTGATTGAAAATAATGCACTTTGGGGCCACTGAGATGTGGTAAACAATGAAACTAACAAAAATTATTACAATTTTTTTATAGCGTGGGGTAACAGTGTAAACAGAGCTCTTTGTTCTAACTTAATAATAATGCGGGGGTGGTGCGTGCGCTCTTCGTGCTAAGGGTAACACGCATGACAAGTTACTTTAATTATAAGGGTCGTGAGGGTAGGCAACATACCATGCTAGTTGAATAAAATTATATGTTGGAGTTTCTCCAACAATAAGATTAAGGGAAGAAAACCTAAAAAAACATGGTTGCCATACTGCAGTTTCTATTGAGGAAGAGGGGATGTTGGCCGAGGGAATTGTCCAGTTTTCTCAATGAGGGTTTCCTCTCACCAGACTAGACATGAGATTATTAGTCAAAGGATATTTTGATAGAAAAGGTAAAACCATTCAAAAATTCAAAAACAACTTTCCTGGAACAGATTGGTTTTACAAATTCATCAGGCGCAACAATATTTTAACAGAACGATTTGCACAAAATATTAAGCGCTCAAGAGCAAACATTTCAGAGGAGATAGCAAGGAGTTACTTCCAAAATTTGGGAGAAATTATTGAAAATATTCCACCGTCAAACATGATCAACTATGACGAAAGTAACCTAATATCAGATGACCCTGGAAAAATCAAGGTTCTTTGTAGACGAGGATCGAAAAGAGTAGAGAGGATATTGGACTCCAGTACTTCCATTATGATGGCCATTAGTGCTTCCGGTGAGCTTCTACCTCCATATGTAGTTTATAAATCTGTGCATTTGTATCCAACCTGGATCGAGGAAGGTCCTGATGGTGCTGTTTATAACCGAACAAAATCTGGCTGGTTTGATTCGGCAAGCTTTGACGATTGGTTTGACAAAATTCTTCTTCCTTGCTGTAGAAAACTCCCTGGAAAAAAGTGTTAATTGGAGATAATTTGGCAGCTCATATATCCATACATGTTTTACGATGCTGTGAGCTAAATGACATTCATTTTGTATTGCTGCCACCGAATGGAACACATTTCCTACAACCATTGGATGTGTCCTTTTTTGGTCCATTCAAAAAGGTTTGGCGATCCGTGCTTGCAGAGTGGAAAATGAAGAATAGAGGGTGCATTCTGAAATCGGAGTTTCCCGCCCTTTTGAAGAAAGCTATTGAAAAGATCGACAACTTAGCAGCCAACATCAAGTCCGGCTTTTGAGCATGTGGAATTGTTTCCCTCTCTCCAGATGCTGTCTTGAAAAAAATACCTATCGTCGAAAGAAGCGAGATCCAGAGCGAAAATAAGGAGCATTGGACGAAAACCCTCAAGGATTTTCTTAACGAAAGTAGAATTGCTGTCACTGAAGACGCCAAGGAAAAGAATGGCGAAAAAAAATTGAAAGTCCCTGCTGGAAAAGGAATCTGTGTGAAGGATATAGAAACTTCATCAGAAAGTGGACATGAAGACTTTGAAATTGGAAAAGAAAATGTGTGTGAAGAGTTCAGTGAAAGTGATCAGGAAGACTCGCCGAACATGCTGGACGGTGACAAGGGAGAATGCAGCCATAATGCGTTCCTTCATAACCAAAGTGATAACAATGAAAAGACTGATTCCGAAATAGAAATAGGAGTTTTTGTAGTGGTAAGGTTCTCATGCTCTCCTAAAAGTAAATATTATGTTGGTTATGTTACCGAAGTTATTTTAGAAAAAGAAAAAAAATCATTTTTTGTTAATTTTCTGAGAAAGCAGAGCTCTGATAAAATGGGTGAATATTTTACATATCCCGTTATTAAAGATGAGAGTATTGGGGAGAAGGAACAAATTGTTGGGGTGTTGGCAGAATGCAAGGATTTGAGACGAAAACGATACCAATTTCCAACTTAGTCCTTCAGAAATATAAAATTAGAATAGTGCAGACCAAAGAAATGAGAATTTTCCTTTAGTTTATTAATCTATTTGTTTTTTTTTTAAGAATTTGTTGACTTTGTATTTGTTTCGAAAATTTGACTTTTTTTATGCATAAAGACTTAATTTTTTTTTAAACTTGATTTTAATTTTTTTTTCAAAATAGAACCCATCAAAACTGCATAGCGTTGAGTTTATTTGTCGGTGTTCGCCTCTAGAAAGAGGCTAAGACAATTTTAAACGGTAAACCAATGACTGTCCGCCTTTGCCCCACACATAGTGGTAAAGGCGGACAGTCTACAGCAAAAAAAAAACTGGAGGGGGAAAGACATCTGTGTCGGTTTGACATGAGAATCTGACGAAAGAAACATGTCATATTATTTTTTCCGGAATTTTATTTTGAAAATTGACATTGCTTTTCACCAAAAATCACAAAAATCGTCAGCCTTCACCCCGAGTGATAGTAGGCGGCGCGACGGAACATACGCACAAATGGCACTGTCAAATTATAATGTCTTGAAATTTTGGCCAACTACAAGGCGGATATGTTAAAAGTTAGTGGGTAACAGAAGGACACTCCTGATTGAGCATTTTCTGTTTTTTGCAGAAAATCCAGGTGTAATGTTTTTAGTAAGCAAGTTAAAACATTAAAAATATTCCGAGCAAGTTGTTCTCTCAGAAAATTGGTGCTACTTTCACTGGTTCAAAAAGATGGTGGCCATTACTTCACCGACTTCATTGTTTTTTGTTCCACATTTAGTATCTAACCTTAAAACTGATTTTGTGTAATATTTTATATAGTGCAGATGATTGTGAATAATTTCCTCGACAATAGGTACCAATTATGTTTTTGACAAGAATTTTTTTATTGTTAGGTACAATTAAGTTCTATAAAATAATAGCTGGTTTTGTTTAATGGGTAGGTACCTACGTCTCACTTTCGGTAAATTTGTAATGTCTCTCTTACACTTTCACTCACAAGAAATTTACATTTGATATTTATACCTTACATCTAAACAGTCTAAAATTAACAGGAAACTGCCCGGGAAATACGCCGATGATTTCTGTGATTTCCCTCCATAAGTTCAAATTCAAATCATTTATTTTGCAAAAAAAAGAATAGGTACAATATGTCATATTGCATACCAAAATTTAAAAATATAAAAAATATAAAAATACAATATAATTTAATTTAACAAAAAAGGACCCTCACGCGATTTTAACAAAATCTGATAACAATTTGGTTAATAAACTGGGAATCTGCAGAAATATTTTCACAATGGTCTATCTTATTCAGTATAACACGGTAAAGATATATTATTAGGTACAACTTGCCTTACAGCAGGACACAGGCAAAATAATTTTTTTTTTTAATTAATTCTTTTAAGCTCCAAATGTGATTTTGAGGAATTTAAAAAGTATTTGTTGCGAAGCGGAAATATATACAGCCTTTCCCATTTTAACAATTGTAATGACTATGGCCGTCTTAAAATATCTATTGCAAGTATGTTAGTGGGCGTAACAATAAGATTTCAGGTCAGATTTAAAACCTCCACGAATATGCTGGAGTAACAGTTATTTCTCCTCTTGGACTTCATATTGCAAATTAAATTATAAGATAATGCATATTGAACAAAAAATCGCATTTCTAGCTATAAAGTTTTTTACCGAATTTTTGGTTAACACATTCTGATTTAAAGTTGTCTGCTGACTAAAAATCAATTTAAGATTTGGACCAATGCCCACACCCACCTCATTTTAAATATTTAGGTTGTGACTCAGATATGTTTCGGCCTCTAGAAAGTAGACAACCACGAAAATTTTATTACGTTAAATAACATTTAGACCGTATTGAAATTAACCAAATCTTATACATATACCTAGTTAACTGTAAACAATTAAAAACGTTATAGATAACAGTGATAAGCATACCATCTGAGAGCAATACTTGATTTATAATTTTATTGAAATAAATGTTATTACATAAAACAACAAAAGGTAGGTATAGTTCACTCTTCCGAAGTGTTGCGCTTACATAAAAGACTACAGCGATATTAAACCTCGGATTTTTTGGCTGAATATGAATCTATCATTAATTTGTTCTACAATTGAGTGGTCCTCTTCGGATCTGAAGTTTGGTTTATTCGCTCGTATCATTAATATGATACAACCATCTATTATAATTCTATCTTTTCTTATACAGAAATGGATTCGCTCCACTGCTGGACAGGGTTCTGGCTAGAACTGGTAGTCTCGTGTACCGAGTATAAGGAAATAGTTTTTTGGGATACCTAATTGGGAAGGACAATGATTTGAAACATATGGTAGGTACTTTCGTTTAAAACATGTAAATGCAAAGCGAAAATCATTATTAATAATAATAATCAAATAATAACTCAAGGTATACCAAAGTGGAAAATAAAATTACTTAATTCTTTAAATTTGGTTTTATTAGATAGGCTTCTTGTGTTTTGAAAAGGAGTCGAGTATAATCAAAAATTATGATTTACAAGCTTGGAAAACGTCAATATGTATTACCTCAAATTGTTTGGAAGGTGTATCGTGCGATAAAAAGCCGTACGGCCGTGGAAATGAAGAATAGCATGGGATCTTTCACATTATACGGCGACGGTAAAAAGCCGGTGCCGTGCCGTGCAACAGCCGTGTTTTGCTACTAGACTTGACGGGCGCCGGCGCCGTACGGTGCTTTCCAGAGAGTGGCCTACGTGACTTTAATTTATGCTTACTATGCTTCCACATTACCTCTTTTGACGAATTACATAAAAAACTTAGAGATGTGTTATAGCGACAAAACACACAATTTCGAAATCGCATACAACCTGGCTATTAAGGTATGTATTGTATGTATTAAATGCATAAAAAGTAATAATATTTATTTATTGGTTTTTCACACTAAAATTCCACTTAATATTATGGGGAAGAAAAGTTAATAGTGTGATCTTCGCACATAAAAACATGCGATAAAATGCTCTTTGCATCTCTTCGAGCTATCTGTAACCACTTGTTATTTCTTTTAGGATTTGTTGGAACAGACACAAACATTTTTGTGGCGTTTTTATAGAGGTGTTGGTATATTCTGGTACTACACACCATTTATATACCATTTTCTCCAGTATACCTATTTTAAGGAGAGTAACAAAAAACTGTGTATGTTCATTTGTAATAAGCTTGTTTACTTGCGAGTGACGTAATACGGATCATATGGTGCCTGCCATTACTGAGATATTCAGTATTCTAATTTAAATTTGACACTAATTTTTACATAAATTACTGCCAATTTCCTTAAAATGTACATTTAAATAATCATTTAAAACAATTTTCTAAAATTAGTCTCATTATTCAAACTGACTACTGTTCTTTTATAACCATGATGTGTTTATTATATAGGCAACATAAAATACAGATAGCGAGTATGGTCACAGTATACATGTTATTATTGCCGGTAATTACGTTTAATACGGTTTAAAAGTTACATTATCAACGGCCCATTAGCTCAGTTGGTTAGAGCGTCGTGCTAATAACGCGAAGGTCGCGGGTTCGATCCCCCCATGGGCCAACTTTTTTTTTTTTTAAATAAATCTTTATTACAATGGAATTTAGACCAGAGCGGCTCGTCAAAATTAATCGATTTGATTTCAGCCGACGACCTTAGAAAGCTTCATCATTCTTGTATTCGTATTTTTTTTTACAATTTAAATTGATTATTTTTATTATTACAATATTTTAAAAACTTAAAATTTTTTTTTTTCAACAATCTGGATTGCAAAATTATTATGCAAAATCTGTTGGATAGATTTTAATGATTTTTTTTTGTTATTTCATCATATCTTTAGGTTTTTCTTGGCAGAATATAAAAGTCCTAAATGCATTCTAAAGGGTTGAAAAAAATTAAATAAATAAATAATTTTTTTATCCTTTTTGTAACGATTATTGCAATTTTACAAAAAGGTTAATAAATTTTGGAATTTATTACCAATCCCATCTTGTAGAAAATTTAATTACAAACATTTTCTTTTGTTATAACTTTTTTTTTCAAAATTTATAGTTTAAAAGTTATAAGCAAAAAATAAATATTAATATAAATTATTAAATAAATCCTGGATCGATAAACAATTTTATTTTTGAATTTTAGTAGGTACATAAATTAAAGGTTGTTAACTATTTATTAATCACACGAAGTAAGAAAAAAAATACAAAAATAAATATAGAATTGCAATTTTGACCTTTTTTTTATTTTATTAATCACACGAAGTTAGAAAAATATTACTTCAAACAGTTTATCTTCACTTTAAGATTTTAACGAGCTATTCTTTTTTTATTTCAGTGACGAAATATTAAGGCGAACGGATCACAAATGTGTACCAAACGTTGCTCAGGAAGACGTAGATATATGTTTGAGTCAAGCCAAAAAAAGAGCTCGTGAAGAAATTCGCTCATCGGTTCCTCAGATATTCAAAGAAGAAATGGTGCCAGTTTTTTCAAAAGGTTTAGAGTTTGTTACCGAGATCCCAAATTTCAGAAGCATCAAAGGTAGATTATATGGTGCTAGATGGAAAACTTTGGGTATTCAGTCCTTCAAATCTAGGAAAGAGATAGTGCTTCCTTCAACACTTACTGAAGATTTTCTGATTTGCGACGATGGCGGAGACAACAAAATTTTAGTTTTTGCTTCTTCAGATGATCTAAAAGTTCTTTCTGAAAACGAAAAATTTTTTGGAGACAAAACTTTCAAGAGCTGTTTGCACAACTGTAGGTATACGATACATGTAGACATCAGAAGTACCCCATATGAAACGAATATAATTGGCCGCCGTATATCCCTTTTACCAGATAAACAAGAATCGATATACAAAGTAGATAGACAAATGCTTTGAACTTTCCACCATAGGCATTGGTTGAAATGAAAATTACAACCAAAAAGTTTTATTTCTTCAAAATATTTTATGAACGCTGATATGCACGCGGATTCGTAATCGATCGTAAATGTTTTGGGATTCCATTTAACCAATTTCTTTAAAAAGAGTAAAAAGTCTAATATACAGGGTGTCCCATATAATTAATTGGACATAGGTTAATGTAGGATAGCTGACATGAAAATAAACCGTTTGAGCTCAATATCGCTTAGCAAAATGTTATTGGTTTTCGTTCTACAGGGTGTTAAAACCAATTTTTTAACAAACATTTATTGAAATATCTCGGAATCCACTAAACAGATTAAGGTGAAATTTGGTGTACTCTTATTATTTGGGATGAGGAACACGAATATGATATCTATTTTGCCATTGCCACTAGATGGCGCCACATACAACAACATTGAGTGATTAAAATGGTCATAACTTTTTTAACCTCCCTGTACGCACATTTGCGAGTAAAAATAATAAAACAACATTTAATTCTAGTCAAAAAAGGTATACTACTTTGATCTCCAAAAAGTAGACGGTTTTCGAAATAAACGCATTTTTTTATTAGGTTGCGTATGAACAGTCTAAAAGTTAATTAAAAACGATAAAGTTAAAAAAGGCTATTGATTATAATAATTGTTTAAAATGTTTACCATTCACTAGAACACATTTTCTAATTCTTTGAATTAAATTTTGTCTGACTCCAAACAATGATTCTTCTTGGGCCCTGATGGTGTTGACTCCTTCCACAATCTTTTGCCACAATTCCTGACTGTTATTTATTTTATTTTTATACACAAGTGATTTCAAGTAGCCCCAGAAATAAAAATCTAAGGGATTAAGATCGGGACTAAGCGCAGGCCACGGATATTCACTACCTCTACCAATCCAATTATGAGGATAAATTTCGCCCAAGTAATTTCTGACTTGCAGTGAATAATGTGCCGGTGCACCGTCGTGCATATACCAACTGTCACGTCTTAAATTTAGGGGCACATCTTCTAGAAGAATGGGTGGATCATTCCTCAAGAAATGTAGGTAACGTTCTCCATTCAGCTTAGCTGCCAATTCAAACGGTCCTAAAATACAATCGCCAGAGATACTACACCAAATATTTATTAAAAACTCATGTTGAAAATAGTTTTCTTGGAAAGCATGAGGATTGTCCATCGAGTAGATATGATTATTACCCCAATTAAAAACACCTCTCTTTGTGAACGTGACTTCATCCGTAAATAAAATTTTATTACAAAAAAATAGATCATTCAATTGGCGCTCTCTGAAAAATTGACTAAATTGGATTCTTGCAGAAAAGTTTTGAGGAAGAAGATTTTGAACTGGAGTGAAGTGATACGGATAAAGTATTTCTTGGCGTATAATTCTGGACACCGAAGATTTCCTTACACCAGTGGCTGCCTCAATACGTCTTGTGCTGGTTTCAGGATTTTCGATAACACGAACCAAAATTTCATCTTCCATATCCGCTCCAATTACCCTTGGTCTTCCCGCATTTACGTTTTTTGAACGAAATGAGCCCATTTTGCCTAATCTATCGTACAATGCTTTAAATGTTTGATGATTTGGCTGCCTTCTATCCGGATACAGATCTAAATAACGCTGCGCTGCTCTTCCACTACGAAAATTTTCTTGGGCATACACACATACCATATCCCGCATCTGAGCATTAGAAAAATCATTGTGACGCGGCATTTTTAAACGAAAATATCACAACAGGAACACGAACTATAACCAAATTAAAGACTTACTTATTAATACTTCACCATGACAGGTCGTTATGATATTTTCATCCTAGGCAAAGCCTGCTTTGTAAAACTCCGATAATAATTTGTTCATACGCAACCTAATAAAAAAATGCGATTATTTCGAAAACGGTCTACTTTTTGGAGATCAAAGTAGTATACCTTTTTTGACTAGAATTAAATGCTGTTTTATTGAAGTAAAACTTCTTTAGCGACACTAGGAGTAAAAAAGTTATTCTAACGGACGTGACGTCATTCTAATAACAGAAACCGGAAACAAAACCTAATACTGACACGATTTTGCATGGGCGCCGGCAGCAGGGTGCAAGAGGGTGCGCTTGCACCGTCCTGCTATAAAAGAAAATACCTGAATTTACCAGAAAATTATATATTTTTTTAATTTTTTTATTAAATTATTGTTTGAATAAAAACTAAAGGCGTCGCGGTTGCTGTCCAAATCATTCTACATTCTATATATATATTAGATCGTAATAGTGTGTAGATGCAGATGCACCCCCTGAAAATAATCCTGACGGCGCTCATGCGATTTTGCCTCCTATATGAAATAAAATTAAATCTGTAATTGTATGAATTGACAGCTGATCATCTTGTCAATCGAAATACATTGTATAAATAGTTTTTTGCGTATAAAGTGTTTGTATTAAATATGAATAAACAATGTGGATTTATTAATGAAGAAAGTGATGAAAAAATATTGATTGAAAATGAGTGAATAGGTAGGTACTCTATATGCATAAATTTTATTTTTGGTGTGTAATTACACTATTTATACCTAATTATTTATACCTATTATTTATACCTAGCTATTTTCGTTTTATAGACTTAAAGAGCTAAGAAGAGCTAAAAAGAAAAAGAAATTGTGAGCGTCAAAGGGGATATTATAAGCGCCAGAAAGATTTGAAGAAAAATGACAAAAATGAAAAAATGACGAGACAGCCACATTCATTATGATTTGATTAAGTAAGTTTATATACATACATACATATTATGATAGTTAATAATTGTTTATACGGAATCTTTACGTTGAGTAAAGAAGCATGTTGCACGTTTTTGTTCATAAAATAATAATATTCAAAATATTTTAACACTTTCTTATACTTATTTTAGGTTTGGTTAGGTAGCCATAAAGGCCATAAAACCACTAGTCAAGATGGCTGACCTTTGACCACCAATAACAGATCCTTCGTAGACGTGAAGGAAACAAACTTAACTCAGGATTTTAAATTTTATGGAATATGCTATAAAATGCTACAAAATGAAATGGTTATCTAACTATCGAAGGCTCTTGTGTTGTGATGTATTACAATAAGGTAGATACAGCTACAAAATCACACATTCTAAACGTAATGTGTGTATATTTTTAATATTGTTTACCTATTATTGAAGCAAAACTTCTTTAGGCACGACTAGGGGTAGATTCTAACGGAAGATTCTGATGGAAGTAACTGTATAATTTCAGCTATGGGAGGAGTTTAAATTTCCGAAATTTATTTATGAAATTTTCAAACGGTTTCAAATACATTAATGGTATTTATAGACTAAAATCTATGTTTCACATTTTAGTTATCATAAACCTATTATTTCATATATAAAAAAAATAATGATAACTTTCAAATTCCTATTTCTAATGAATAATATAAATATAACATCTCATTTTTTTTGTAAAGTATATAGGCAATAAATATGATTGAATTGTAATTAAATATTTATTTTCCGATACGTACGTCAACAAGTTTTACTTCAATCGCGCGTAAAGGTTACACGCACACTCTTTTTTTATTTTCACTCGCAAATGTGCGTACAGGGACAAAAAAGTTATGACCATTTTAATCACTCAATATTGTTGTATGTGGCGCCATCTAGTGGCAATGGCAAAATAGATATCATATTCGTGTTTCTCATCTGAAATAATAAAAGAACACCAAATTTCACGTTAATCTGTTCAGTGGATTCCGAGATATTTCAATAAATGTTTGGTAAAAAATTAGTTTTAACACCCGGTAGAACGAAAACCAATAACATTTTGCTAAGCGATATTGAGCTCAAACGGTTTATTTTCATGTCAGCTGTCCTACATTAACCTATGTCCAATTAATTATGGGACACCATATTAGACTTTTTACTCTTTTAAAGAAATTGGTTAAATGGAATCCCAAAACATTTACGATCCATTACGAACCCGCGTGCATATCAGCGTTCATAAAATATTTTGAAGAAATAAAACTTTTTGGTTGTAAGTTTCATTTCAACCAATGCCTATGGAGGAAAGTTCAAAGCATTTGTCTATCTACTTTGTATGTCCAAAAGGAATTAGTTCGACGTCACGTAGGAATGTGTGCTGCGCTCGCTTACTTACCACCGGAATATGTAGACGAATGTTGGTTAAGTATTATGGAAGATAATCCAGATGAACCGTTATTAGGAGAGTTCAATGACTATTTCCTAGGAACATGGTTGAAGCCCCTTTGGTGCTGCTATGGACGTCAACACACAACCACTAAAACAGTGGAAGGATGGCATAATCGTTTAAAAAAGCGAATTTCAAATGGACATCCAAATATTTTTGTGCTTGCGCAAGCTTTTAAACAAGAATCACAACATTCAAACAATGTAAGAAGCCAGTTGGAACTATTTCAAACGCCAAAAAGACGTAAAACCAAATATATTCAGTTAGATAGACAAATAAATGAAATTATAAAGCAGTTTTTATCCCAAGAAAACAATGTGAAATATTGCTTAGTTCGTTTTGGGTATTTAATAAAAATGTAAACATTTTTCATATTTAGGAATCAAATTTATATTCTTTATAGGTATGTAAAATATCTTTGATTAATTCCATTTTATTATTTGATTGTCCAATTTTTATAATTGTAACAACAAATCACACCAAATTAAGCAACTGGTGTACGGGTTCGGACAAAATTTACCTGAAATTTAGAAGTGTACGAGTTAAGCTACGGTTTCTAAGAACAATGCGCGGCGTACGGCCGACAGTAAGTTGAGCAGAGCTCACGTGCGCTTTAATTGAACATCAGGTGTCTTAAGCTACGTTTTTTAAGAAGTGTGCGCGTCGCGCGTCTTACGGCTTAAGCAGAATAAGCTCAGCTTGACTCACAGTCCGCTTCGCGCGGGTCGGTTTTTATGAATTCTCAGTTTTTAATATTCTGTTGAAGTAAACGGATAGTGCAGAATGAATAATGCTATAGTTGCGTTTTTGATCGAAGAAATTGAGAACGATGAAGAAGACTTATTGTTGCTGACAATGAAAGAGCCCAATAGAAAAGTTGATGATTTATTTTCCTGTCGCAAATCCGAAGGAGCGTATGCAGTTACAGTGGAAAGACGACTTTTTGGGAATGAAATAAAATTTCGAGAATATTTTAGACTTTCTAGGGAATTGTTTGAGATTGTTCTAAACTTCATAAAAGAAAATATTGTTAAAAAACCTTGTAACAGATATAGTCATCCAATCACACCAGAAGAAAAGCTGTGCATCAAAAATATGTAGTAATATGTCTTTAACAACTTAATTTTTGTGTTTTAGTGTAATTGATCACTCTTCACAAGCCACCACTTCGATATAATTTGCTTCAGCTAAAGCTACGGTTTCTAAGAACAATGCGCGGCGTACGGCCGACAGTAAGTTGAGCAGAGCTCACGTGCGCTTTAATTTAACATCAGGTGTCTTATGCATGCGGTTTGTAAGAGTCTGTCTAGTTGAACGGATGAGTTTAACAAAGCAGTGTGAGTTTGAGTTGTGCGCTGAGATCAATTTGGTTGGGTTTGGACGCAGACGTCGACATAAGCTGAAGCAAATTATATCGAAGTGGTGGCTAGTGAAGAGTGATCAATTACACTAAAACACAAAAATTAAGTTGTTAAAGACATATTACTACATATTTTTGATGCACAGCTTTTCTTCTGGTGTGATTGGATGACTATATCTGTTACAAGGTTTTTTAACAATATCTTCTTTTATGAAGTTTAGAACAATCTCAAACAATTCCCTAGAAAGTCTAAAATATTCTCGAAATTTTATTTCATTCCCAAAAAGTCGTCTTTCTACTGTAACTGCATACGTTCCTTCGGATTTGCGACAGGAAAATAAATCATCAACTTTTCTATTGGGCTCTTTCATTGTCAGCAACAATAAGTCTTCTTCATCGTTCTCAATTTCTTTGATCAAAAACGCAACTATAGCATTATTCATTCTGCACTATCCGTTTACTTCAACAGAATATTAAAAACTGAGAATTCATAAAAACCGACCCGCGCGAAGCGGAATGTGAGTCAAGCTGAGCTTATTCTGCTTAAGCCGTAAGACGCGCGACGCGCACACTTCTTAAAAACCGTAGCTTTATGTCGACGTCTGCGTCCAAACCCAACGAAATTGATCTCAGCGCACAACTCAAACTCACACTGCTTTGTTAAACTCATCCGTTCAACTAGACAGACTCTTACAACCCGCATGCATAAGACACCTGATGTTAAATTAAAGCGCACGTGAGCTCTGCTCAACTTACTGTCGGCCGTACGCCGCGCATTGTTCTTAGAAACCGTAGCTTTTATGCATACGGTTTGTAAGAGTCTGTCTAGTTGAACGCATGAGTTTAACAAAGCAGTGTGAGTTTGGCGTGTGCGCTGAGATCAATTTTGTTGGGTTTCGACGGAGTCGTCGACATAAGCTGAAGCAAATTATATCGAAGTGGTGGCTTGTGAAGAGTGATCATTATGAGCCAAAAATTTCCTCTTTTTATGAAGTTTAGAACAATCTCAAATAATTCCTTAGAAAGTCTACTATTCTCGAAATTTTATTTCGTTTCCAAAAAGTCGTCTTTCCACTGTAACTGCATACGCTCCTTCGGATTTGCGACAGGAAAATAAATCATCAACTTTTCTATTGGACTATCTTTCATTGTCAGCAACAATAAGTCTTCTTCATCGTTCTTAATTTCTTCGATCAAAAACGCAACTATAGCATTGTTCATTCTGCGTTATCCGTTTACTACAACAGAATATTAAAAACTGAGAATTCATAAAAACCGACACGCGCAAAACGGACTGTGAGTCAAGCTGAGCTTATTCTGCTTAGCCGTAGGAAGTGTAGTACATACTTTGGAATGAATCAGGAATCCGGACATATAATTAACGGAGAGGGTCTGAGACCGGTAGCCCAGCCCCCAGCTGGGGGTCGATCGTAATGATCGGATCTGACAATAGTTAGGAATTCGGTACTAACCCTTCAAGTATCATTAAAGAGAATCTTTGTGAAAAATATTTAAATAAATACACATTATCTAAAATACTTCGTAATTTATTGTTAGTATTATACAACAACTAAATAGACAATCTATATATATAAAACTCAAAGGTGACTGACTGACTGATTGACTGACTGACATAGTGATCTATCAACGCAGAGGCCAAACCGCTGGACGGATGGGGCTGAAATTGGGCATGCAGGTAGATATTATGACGTAGGCATCCGCTAAGAAAGGATTTTGATTAATTCCACCCCCAAGGGGATAAAATACGGGATGAAAGTTTGTATGATCTATCAACGCACAGCTCAAACCGCTGGACGGATGGGTCTAAAATTTGGCACGCAGGTAGATGTTATGACGTAGGCACCCGCTAAAAAAGGATTTTGATTAATTCCACCCCCAAAGGGAGAAAATAGAAGATGAAAGTTTGTATGAAACTTTGTCAATTTTAAACCGATCAGGTTGAGATTTTGCATGAATATAGCTACTATTACGTAGGCATCCCCTAAGAAAGCATTTTTGATAAATTCCATCCCCAAGGAGATAAAATAGGGGATGAAAGTTTGTATGAAACTTTGTCAATTTTAAACCGATCGGGCTGAGATCTTGCATGCATATAGCTACTATGACGTAGGCATGCCTTAGAAGGGATTTTGATAAATATCATCCCTAAGGGGATCCAATAGGCGATGAAATTTTGTATGAAAGTTTGTCAATTTTAAACCGATCGGGCTGAGATTTTGCATGCATATAGCTACTATGGCGTAGGCATCCTCGAATAAAGGATTTTAATTAATTCTACCCCTAAGGCGATAAAATAGGGGATGAAAGTTTGTATGAAACTTTGCCAATATCAAACCGATCGGGCTGAGATTTTGCGTGCATATAGCTACTATGACGTAGTCATTGCTTAAGAAAGGATTTTAGTAAATTCCACCCCTAAGGGATAAAATAGGGGATGAAAGTTTGTATGAAACTTTGTGAATTTCAAACCGATCGGCCTGAGATTTTGATTGCATATCCCATGCAAGTTTTTATAGTTTTAAAATAATAATAGTCTAATACCATCGCGCTTTAATGTGCGGGGTGTGTGGAGCGGTAAGGCGGTAGCACCATGCTGCTGGCCGACATGACACTGTCGATAGACGCGTAGAGTCTTGAAAATTCGAAAATAATTTTTTTTCTATTACGTAGTGGTGTAGTAAGAAATGACTTTTTTAAATTTAACTCCTAAGGATTTAAAATACGGGTTGAAAATTTGTATGAAATTGGGTGGCAAAAAACTAAAGTTCACGCGGATGAAGTCGCGGGCGGCCGCTAGTTAATTATAAAGGAAGTAGGTAGGTACCTATAGTTTTAGTCAAAAATGTTGTTAAGTTAACCTTAACCTATTTCAGTTCGTCTAAATTTATTACAAACTTATTATTAATTGCATTAATCAATTACAAACATATTATACTGAATGATTTACAGAATTAGATTTAGTTGTTGATTTCCTTTTTTTATAGTAGCAATAAAATCACTCATTTTAATTATTAGGTCCTATAAAACCAATCAGATCGCTTATCAAATGGGTCTTCATTTTGTAACCTTTGCTGTCAAATAATGTTGTTTCATTCTAGTTAATCATACATTTGTTTTTAAATAATAACAGCTAACAAACATCCAAATATAAAACGTGAAGTAGGTGTCTATGGTCTCTTTATATTAGTGCTTAAGTCCCAATTTATTAAAGACCTTGATAAAAAAATCAATACCGGAATCCTCCTTAGAATTTATTTTGCACCTTAAAAATTTCTTTCGATTCTTGTCGTGTATGTAACTTTGTTTAAAATGTATATATATTTCTTATCTATTACCTTTGTAGTCATTGTCCAATGTTAGCTAAAACGATTTATATATTGATAGTTCTGACTGCAGTAGATATAGGATCACGAATATGAAAATATGTGTTGAAACTATGTAGAACTCAGGTTTAAAAAAAATCTTCGTGAGGCCTAAAAATAGCTCTTTAAATTCATTTTGTAGTATTACCCATTAAGGGTGATTTGATTGTAATAATTTTTTTAAAGAAGTCGTCTGACACATAGTCACCGATCGTACTACAGCCTAATTATGCTTATTGTAGTTTGATTGCGAGGATACGTAACAATGGAAACAATACAACTTTTATTTTGTAAACACTTCCGAAGTAATGAGCGTTAGGTCTTTATGTTAGCAATCTAAATTATAATTCTTATCATAAATAGTCAATTAAAATCAATTTAGTTAAACAAATGAAAAATAGAGGTCTAGCTCTACAAATTATTTTCAGATAATAATTATCTATATCATTTATTAAATAAAATTTTATTTGTATCTTCTTCCATAACTAATATCAACAATAATAAAAATTTATTATCACAAATTGATACTTATGAAATACCAACTCATATTCTATTAAATATAAATGAAAATAATCAAGAAAAACCTATTTATATTAGTATTAGTATTAGAGATATTAAGTAGGTATTGCAGGTATTGGCAAAATTAAGAAAAAAAGTACTTAATTAATCCATAATTAGCAATAAATCAGTTTTAACTTTAAACAATTTATATACAAAAATTAAGGACAAAACTTCTTTAATAGAAAATATGATGTGGTATAGATGATTTCTTGCAGTAATTTTAATAAAAATTACATTGCATAGAACTAAAAGATTGCTAAAGAATCGTATTACCGCTCACAAAAGTGATTGTAGATTACATTCGGAACGTTGTGCTTTGGCTAATCATGTTAATGAAACAGGTCATTTAATAAATTTTAATCAAAAAAAAATTTTAACTTCTGAAAAAAATTTAACAAAACGAACCTTTCTTGAAGTGGCTTTTATTTCTCAAAATAATAATAGCATGAATAAAAAAACAGAT
The DNA here is from genome assembly GCA_964028335.1 of Altica lythri. Classification (NCBI taxonomy): domain Eukaryota; kingdom Metazoa; phylum Arthropoda; class Insecta; order Coleoptera; family Chrysomelidae; genus Altica; species Altica lythri. Next base: position 53,196,287 of record OZ034801.1, read on the forward strand.
ACTGATCATAAAAGAACTTTCGAGTTAGTTTATGAGTAAATACTGAAGTCTAATAGTTAGTTTTTTAACATATTACTACCAATGTCATAGTTACATGATTATTAAAGTGAAACTTTTATTACATCGTTTTTTGGTCTGTGTTCGTGCATGTCGCATGTCGGTCGACCGTCGAGTAGGTATAAAGTATAAAGTAGGCGGCGCCTATAGTTTAATACAAAAATGTACGGGAGTGAGCAGATCTGCTAATGAAAACAATTCTACCTATTCGTATTGTAACGGGATAACCGTGAAGGGACCTTAATTTGAAAGATTGTTATTGACAGTTGATTTTTAGAAACGTCTAAAAACACTGACTAGATTAAATAATGTTTCTAGAAAATTCTAGAAACTTCTAAAAACACTGACTAGATTAAATAATGTTTCTAGAAAATTCTAGAAAGATCTAAACACACTGACTAGATTAAATAAAGTTGTATATAAGGGGATGTATGGGCAGTTAACGTCAGTTCAAGTTCACATATTCACATTGTATTGTCAAGTAGTTAGACGTTATCCAGCAGAGTTCAGTGTATCTTAACAATTTTGTAAATAAATTGTGTAAAAGTCCCCATAAGTGTTTCAGTATTAATACGAACTTCGACTGCGTAAGTATCTACGACATGTAACGTCGACTGTTATATTCTACCTATTCGTATTAATACGAACTTCGACTGCGTAAGTATCCACGACATGTAACGTTTTAAAAATATTACAGTCGTAAATAATAATTTTTGAAACTGAAAATATGGAACTTGAGCAATAAATTATGTAACATATATTAAATAAAATAACTTTTACAATTAATCAAAACACTTTCATTTTTAAACAAATAAACTTTGTAATTATCCTACCCTTGTCTATACTAATATTATAAAGAGGAAGGGTTTGTTTGTTTGTTTGAAATGGATAGGCTCCGAAACTACTGGACCGATTTCAAAAATTCTTTTACCGTTGGCAAGCTACACTATTCCCGAGTGACATAGACTATGTTTTATTTTCAAAAAAAATAGGGATCCTTACTAAAATGCCATTAATGTAACCAAAAATGACCTTAAAACCACACAATGCTTTTTTTAGTTATTAATATCAACTTTCATATACATTGAGAAGCAAACAATTTTCATTTTTTACATTTTTGAAGTGATAACTTCTTATGGGAGGGTAAACTACGTTGTAACGTAACGCGTTACGATGCCACTATGTTTAGTAGGCAGGCTACTCCTCTCTCACTTTAACCCACAGCGCTAGTCGTATTTCGGACAGACACTTCCCCCTCACTCTACTCAGTGTTCAGTATGCGATAGACATGTTGACAGTGAGAATATAACCTTAAACTGTCACCGAAACTGTTGATTATAAAACATATAATGAAACAAGCAGAAGATGATCCTCAGATCATTACAGAATCTCCTAACGAAAGGTAAGTTTAATAATATAATATAATTCGATTTATCAATAACATTTTGAACAATATAGATTATTTTTAAAACAAAAACACGCAACGGCCCTACAGACACGTATAGCACCGTGTTCCGCTGTACTTAATGAAAATTATTATAAAATTCCTTTAATTTTAACCGGAGATGTTAATGTTAATTTTGCTTCTGATCGTGCTAAAAATTTAATATCGTTCCTACAATCAAAATTACAATTAAAAATAATAAATAAGCCAGAAGAAGCCATAATAAGTCATGGAACTGTACCTGATGCATTCTTTGCAAGATTTTTAAATCAAATCACATACAATGTAAAAATTTCGTTGTTTATTATAGCTACCATAAGCCAATTGTTAATTTTATAGGATTAATACTAATAAAGACCAAGAAATTGTACGTAGGATATAGGCAGCTGAAACAAGTATCTATTTAAGAATGCCCGTTTGCAGATGATATCATACCTACTTATTACAAAAAACGAAAAAAAATTTACAAGACAATTTAAATGTAGGGCACGAAGAATTAATGAATTATGGTATGAAAATAAATAAGGAAAAAACTAAAGTAATGGTAGTGGTAGAAAATGAAGATGACATAAACATAACAATCGAAGACACAAAAATTGAACAAGTAAATCAGTTTAAGTATTTAGGGGTATTATTGGATAGAAATGGAGATCAGGATCCTGAAATTAACGAAAGAATCGAAAAGGCTGTTAAGTTGTATTTCGCAATGAATAAGAACTTCATCAATTAAAAGGACATTTCAAATAAGACCAAAATAACCGTTTATAAGGCAATATACCGACCAACGCTAACATACGACTGTGAATCGTGGATACTAACTCAACGTCAAAAAAGTAAAATACAAGCCATCGAAATGAAATATCTGAGAAGAGTAAGGGGCGTAACACGATAAGATAAATTAAGAAATACGCAAATCAGGGAAGATTTAGGGATAGAGCCCATATCAGATTTTATAGAGAAAAGACAGCTGAGCTGGTGGGGGCATCTACAAAAAATGCAAAACAGCAGACAAGTAAAACAGATACGGGAGGCGAAAATTCAAAAATAAGAAACGAGGAAGACCGAGAGAAACATGAAACAATATAATTAACAAAATATTCAAACGCAAATGACTGACATGGACAGAGGCAAAAACAAACGCAAAGGATAAAAAAGAATGGAGAAAATTTGTGTACGAAATAAGATAGTTACTTTTTTCCCCTACACTAAATGGTAAAAGGGGTTAATGATTATATATAAATAAATATATATATATATATTGGATTTTAGTATAAAGAGTACTCTGAATCATTTAGCTGTATACCCAATTATTTTCCACTGTTTGTATATATATATATATATATATATATATATATATATATATATATATATATATATATATATATATATATATATATATATATATATACAAGGTGTCCCAGAATTAACTACGGAAACTTCGTATACGTATTCCTTGATGACAAATAAGTAGGGTCTTTCCTATAAAAAAAATTTTTTTAGAGACTCCTGTCAGAGTTATAACCCTTTAAAGAGGGGTGGTAAAATACGGTTTTAATTTAATATCTTCTGATTGGTCCAAGATAAAAAATTAAAAATTTGGGTGAACATCATTTTTATAAAGACGCATTTCTCCTGCCACTTTTCACCTGCCCTACCCCATTCTAAGAGTGCAAATCAAGGAACCCCTCTTAATATTTTTTTTGTAACTTTCTAAGCAATTAATATTTGCAAAAAATGATTTTAGGAAGTTTTGATTATTTAGAAACTTTTTTGTTCCTTATCGTTTTTTGCGAAATCGTTTCGGTTTGGAGTAAAAAAATAAAAAGTAGGACCATGTCAATTGAGTATCGTGTATCGCGATCAAGTAGCGCACATTTTACCACCCCTCTTTAAAGGGTTATAACTCTGACAGGAGTCTCTAAAAAAATTTTTTTTATAGGAAAGACCCTACTTATTTGTCATCAAGGAATACGTATACGAAGTTTCCGTAGTTAATTCTGGGACACCCTGTATATATATATATATATATTGATATGGATTTTTCTTAATGGTGCACGTTCTTTCAATGAAGTGTTTGGACGTGGTCATGATTTTTAAATCTTTTGTCTTGATTAAGTATTTTTTTTTGATATTGTATTTGTTTTTGTTTAGTTCATAAGTTATGTTGTTAGGATTATTATTGTTTAGATTGTCAAGAAGTGAATTTTGAAAAATGTCAGCTGAAATAAAATTGTAAAAATTAAGTATTGAAATTTAAATTAAAACAAGAAGAGTTTATATATAAAAAAATAAAGAAATAAAAAGGTAATTGGAATTAGATAAGAGGATACAGAGAGGTCAGAGTTGGAAAATTGTAAAAGAAGAAGGTATAGAGAAAGAGTTGAGCAGCAGAAAGGTATTAAATAGATGGAAAGGCAGTAGCAAGAAGGAGTTGGAAAGTAGTTGGAAGAGGAAGATATAGAGAAAGAGTGGAAAAACGGAGGAAGAAAGAATTAGAAAGACGCGAAAGAATTATTTTTTTTTTTATTTATAATTTTGTATTTTTTTAGGACAATCAATTTAAAAATTCTTGAATCCACGACCGATAATTTTATTGAAAGTGGGTGTTCCAGAAGGAGGATCCATTTCAATTGGCGCCCAGAACGTGTGGCTGCTTTGGCACTGAGGGTAAGAGATTTTTCTTAACTATTAGGTGTCAAGCTTGCTTTATTAAAAAACAAAGGTGTGTGATTCGGAGTGAAAGATTAGATAAATTATAAATAGTTGTATGAAATTAAGAGGGGGAAAGGAAATTACAGATAGAATGTTAGAGCAAGGGGATAATATTGATAATCAGGAGGGTCAGGAGGGACAGGATAGTCAGGGAAGTCAGGGTAATCAGGTTATTCAGGGTAGTCAGGGTATTCAGGATAATCAGGGTAATCAGGATAGTAGGATAGGGGATAGAAGGGATTCATCATGGGAACAAATGATGGAAATGTTAAAAAATATGAACAAAAAAATATTAAAGAAGAAATAAACAAGAATATGGATTCTATGAAAAAAGAAATAAAACAAGATATTAAAGAAGAAATAAACAATAATATGGATTCTATGAAAAAAGAAATGAAAGATATGAACAAGAATATGGATGTAATGAAAAAAGATATAAACAAAGATATTAAAGCAATAAATTTAAATATGGATGCTATGAACAAGAATATGGATTCTATAAAAAAAGAAATAAAAGAAGAATTCAAAAATGAGATGAGGAATCAAATGGAAACAAACAAACAAAAATTTGAAGAAACAAAGAAAGAAATAAGAACTGAGATAATAGCGAGAATAACGGAAATAGAGGAGTTACAAGAAGTAAAAATTAAAACAATTATTAACAAGAAATGTAAAGATGAAATAAAAGAAATCAATAATAATACAAATAAAAAATTGAATGACTTAGAAAAGATTATAAAACAAGATACAGTAAAGAAGATATATGAAATGGAAGAAAAAATAGAAGAAAGAAAGATAGTACAAGAAAAAGAATGTGAAATGTTATTAGAAGAAATGGAAATAAGAAATATAAATAAAAATCAAAATAATATGAAAATAAGTATAATTAAACATAAATTTAATGGAAATATTGATAAGATTCATCTAAAAATTTTCATAAGAATGGTGAAAAATAAGTTAAAATGGTGTGAAGATTATGAAGAAATAAGAAAATACCTGCGTGAGATGTTAGATGGACAGGCACAGATATGGTTTGCTAGTAAGGAAAAAGAAATATTTGTGCTGGAAAAATTTAAGATGTTTTTGAGTTATTTCTGGGGGAATTTTGTTCAATCTAAAATTAGAAAAAAGTTATATACAGGGAAATATCAAGAAAGGGGAAAACAATTTAAATTTATAAAAAGTTTGTATCGAGGGAAATATCAAGAAAGGGGAAAGCAATTTAAATTCATAAAAAGTTTGTATCGAGGGAAATATCAAGAAAGGGGAAAGCAATTTAAATTTATAAAAAGTTTGTATCGAGGGAAATATCAAGAACGGGGAAAGAAATTTAAATTTATTAAAAGTTTGTATCGCGGGAAATATCAGGAAAGGGGCAAGGTATTTAAAATTTTCAGAAAGTTATATATAGGGAAATATCAGGAAAGCGGTAAAATCACAAAATTTATAAAAAAAAATATATGTAGGAAAATATTAGGAAAGGGGAGTATATAAAAAATTATATGTATAGGGAAATTTCAAAACAGGGGGAACAAATTTAAAACTATAAAAAACACAATTTAATAAATGTTAAGAAGGGGGAATGAATTTTATAAAAAATAGTAAAACAGAAATGAAAAATTGAATAAAGAAGAATGTAAAAGTAGATATGATAGGGGACTCATATGTTAGGGGTAGTGTATTAGGTAAAATTGAAATATTCCAAATTAAAAGCTTGACAACTGATGGTGAAGAAAAATTTCCTACTGAAAGGAAATTTGATTTGGCAAGGTGAAGTGATTCACCAAGTCAAATCAAATTTGGGGGAAATTGATATGGATTTTTCTTAATGGTGCACGTTCTTTCAATGAAGTGTTTGGACGTGGTCATGATTTTTAAATCGGATGTCTTGATTAAGTATTTTTTTTTGATATTGTATTTGTTTTTGTTTAGTTCATAAGTTATGTTGTTAGGATTATTATTGTTTAGATTGTCAAGAAGTGAATTTTGAAAAATGTCAGATGAAATAAAATTGTAAAAATTAAGTATTGAAATTTAAATTAAAACAAGAAGAGTTTATATATAAAAAAATAAAGAAATAAAAAGGTAATTGGAATTAGATAAGAGGATACAGAGAGGTCAGAGTTGGAAAATTGTAAAAGAAGAAGGTATAGAGAAAGAGTTGAGCAGCAGAAAGGTATTAAATAGATGGAAAGGCAGTAGCAAGAAGGAGTTGGAAAGTAGTTGGAAGAGGAAGATATAGAGAAAGAGTGGAAAAACGGAGGAAGAAAGAATTAGAAAGACGCGAAAGAATTATTTTTTTTTATATTTATAATTTTGTATTTTTTTAGGACAATCAATTTAAAAATTCTTGAATCCACGACCGATAATTTTATTGAAAGTGGGTGTTCCAGAAGGAGGATCCATTTCAATATATATATATATATATATTGATATGGATTTTTCTTCTTGGGACAGGTTCTTTCAGTGAAATGTTGGAACGTGGTCATGATTTTAAAATCGGTTGTCTGGATTAAGTATTTTTTTTTGATATTGTATTTGTTTTTTGTTGAGTTCATATGTTAGGTTGTTAAGATATTATTATGGATTGAATTGTCAAAGATTGTAATTTTGAAAAAGTCAGTAAAATAAATAAAGTTAAAATTTTTATAGAATTTGATTAAAAATAGAATGAATATCAATATTTAAATTAAAATAAAAAGACTAGAAGAAAAACATCATAAGAAGAGTTTATAAATAAGTAAAAATAAAATTATTGGACATAAACCAGAGAAGATAGCAGATACAGAAAAGCAGTGAGGTCAGGGCTGGAAAGTGGTAGGAGGAGATAAAAGGCAAGAAACAGAAATTATAGGAGCAGAAACAAGTAGCGAATAGGAAGAAATCAGAAATTTGAAGGTATAGAGAAAGGGTTGAAGAACAGAAAGAGGAAGTAGAGGAAGAAAAGAAATTTTTATATTTATATTTTTGTTGTAATTTTTTTTAGGACAATCAATTTAAAATTCTTGAATCCACGACCGATAATTTTATTGAAAAAGGGTGTTCCGGAAGGAGGATCCATTTCAATTGGCGCCCAACGTGGGGCTGCTTCGGCACTGAGGGTAAGAGATTTTTCTTAACTGTTAGGTGTCAAGCTTGCTTTATTAAAAAACAAAGGTGTGTGATTCGGAGTGAAAGATTAGATAAATTATAAATAGTTGTATGAAATTAAGAGGGGGAAAGGAAATTATAGATAGAATGTCAGAACAAGGGGATAATATTGATACTCGGGAGAGTCAGGACAGTCAGGGTATTCAGGATAGTCAGGGTAATCAGGGTAATCAGGATAGGCAGGGTATTCAGGATAGTCAGGATAATCAGGGTAATCAGGATAGTAAGATAGGGGATAGAAGGGATTCATCATGGGAACAAATGATGGAAATGTTAAAAAATATAAACAAAAATAATGAAGAAAATAAAGAAGACATGAAGAAAAAGATGGAAGTAATAAACAAAAATACTGAAGCAATAAAACAAGACATGAACAATAATATGGATTCTATGAAAAAAGAAATGAAAGATATGAACAAGAATATGGATGTAATGAAAAAAGATATAAACAAAGATATTAAAGCAATAAATTTAAATATGGATGCTATGAACAAGATTATGGATTCTATAAAAAAAGAAATAAAAGAAGAAGTCAAAAATGAGATAAAGAAGCAAATGGAAATGTATAGAGAAACATTAGAAGAAACAAAAACAGAAATAATAACTGAAATGATAATGAGAAAAACAGAATTAGAGGAATTACAAGAAGTAAAAATTAAAACAATCATTAACAAGGAATGTAAAGAAGAAATAAAGGAAATCAATATTAATACAAATAAAAAATTGAATGATTTAGAAAAGATTATAAAACAAGATACAGTAAAGAAGATAAGTGAGATGGAAGAAAAAGTAGAAGAAATAAAGATAGTACAAGAAAAAGAACATGAAATGTTATTAGAAGAAATGGAAAAAAGAAATATAAATAAAAATCAAAATAATATGGGTATAAGTAAAATTGAACATAAATTTAATGGGAATATTAATAAAACTCATCCAAAAATTTTTATAAGAATGGTAAAAAATAAATTAAAATGGTGTAGAGACCATGAAGAATTAAGAGAAAACCTGCGTGAGATGTTAGATGGGCAGGCACTGATATGGTTTGCCATTAAGGAAGAAGAAATATTTGTGTTTGAAAAATTTAAGAAGATGTTTTTGAGTTATTTCTGGGGGAATTTTGTTCAATCTAAATTTAGGAAAAAGTTATATACAGGGAAATATCAAGAAAAGGGAAAACAATTTAAATTTATAAAAAGTTTGTATCGAGGGAAATATCAAGAAAGGGGAAAGCAATTTAAATTCATAAAAAGTTTGTATCGAGGGAACTATCAGGAAAGGGGAAAGAAATTTAAATTTATTAAAAGTTTGTATCGTGGGAAATATCAGGAACGGGGGAAGGTATTTAAATTTAGAAAGAAGTTATATATAGGGAAATATCAGGAAAGGGTTAAGGTTACAAAATTTATAAAAATTATATGTAGGAAAATATTAGGAAAGGGGAGGTCTATAAAATTTATATGTATAGGGAAATTCCAAAAGTGGGGGAACAAATCTAAAACTTTAAAAAAATTATATTTTGATAAAAGTTAAGAAGGGGGAATAAAAAAAATACAAATAAAAGAAGAAGTTAAAATTAGATATAGTGATGGGAATTGATATGCTAGGGGTAGTGTATTTTATAGTAAAATTAAAATATTCTAAATTAAAAGCTTGACAACTGATGGTGAAGAAAAATTTCCTACTGAAAGGAAATTTGATTTGGCAAGGTGAAGTGATTCACCAAGTCAAATCAAATTTGGGGAAAATTGATATGGATTTTTCTTCTTGGGACAGGTTCTTTCAGTGAAATATTGGAACGTGGTCATGATTTTTAAATCGGTTGTCTGGATTAAGTATTTTTTTTGATATTGTATTTGTTTTTTGTTGAGTTCATATGTTAGGTTGTTAAGATATTATTATGGATTGAATTGTCAAAGATTGTAATTTTGAAAAAGTCAGTAAAATAAATAAAGTTAAAATTTTTATAGAATTTGATTAAAAATAGAATGAATATCAATATTTAAATTAAAATAAAAAGACTAGAAGAAAAACATCATAAGAAGAGTTTATAAATAAGTAAAAATAAAATTATTGGACATAAACCAGAGAAGATAGCAGATACAGAAAAGCAGTGAGGTCAGGGCTGGAAAGTGGTAGGAGGAGATAAAAGGCAAGAAACAGAAATTATAGGAGCAGAAAGAAGTAGCGAATAGAAAGAAATCAGAAATTTGAAGGTATAGAGAAAGGGTTGAAGAACAGAAAGAGGAAGTAGAGGAAGAAAAGAAATTTTTATATTTATATTTTTGTTGTAATTTTTTTTAGGACAATCAATTTAAAATTCTTGAATCCACGACCGATAATTTTATTGAAAAAGGGTGTTCCGGAAGGAGGATCCATTTCAATATATTGAGATGATATAAGATAATATGCTATAATTAACAAAATAAATTAAATAAAGTTATGATTAAATTAATAAAACGAGGATATTCTTGATCCTGGGCAGAATACAAAGTCTTAGATTTTGTATAAATGTGTTCAATTTTCTTCAGTAGGTACTATAAGTTTTTATTAGGTTTTTTCTTTCTTCTTTCCTAAAAAGGGAAATCAAAATATGAAAATAGAATATAAAAGTAGTTGTTTTTTACATATCTATTTTAAAAAAAGTACATATAATAGTTTGTGATATTTTATAATTAAAAGCATTACTTTTAAGTAAAATAAGAAAATTAAACATTTTAAATTAAAAAAAAAAGGATTTATATAAAGTACAATGATACATATTGTTGATTTAAAATAATTTAAATTACATAATTATATTTAAATAAAACAAGAAAATTGATTGTGAAAATATCAATACTAAAAATACATAATTTCAAATAAAGAATAATTTAAATCATGAACCAAATTAAAAATTACTTACGTTAAAAATAATTAATATTGATGTTTCAAAGCCATAATATTAGTTTTTATTTTAAAGAAAATGAAAAATTCTGAAATTGAAAAGTTTTTTGATTATAGTTAAATAAATATAAAATTGTAAATTCATTATGAATGTCATAGTATTTTGGATATAAATAATTGTGTAAATCAAAATAAAAAAATCAAGTATTCGAATTTTTTATATAATTGACATGTTATCAAGTAGGTGTAATTTAGGTAGGTATGTAGTTGAAGATTGTTATGAGAATTCAATTGTCTATTTGTTCATTTTGTAATCGCTCTCTTGTTTTTTGATCGTTGAAGAAGTAAGATGTATTAAATTTTGTTCCTGTTTGAGTTTGCGTTTTTATTGAAAAATATTGAGATAAAAGAGTTTGATTGATGTAAAAATATTACTAAAACAAAGAAGAAGTTATTGAATACATGAGGTAAGCAGAGAGTTTGATTTATAATTAAAAATAAAGTCCAGAAAAGGCAAGAGCAAAGCAGCAGATTGTACGAGACAAATTTTAATTGAATTTAGAAGCGTATAATAGCTGATAGTAGATTAAAAGTATCAGAATTTACGTACCTGTATAGCAGTTCCCATAATTAGCAGATTATCCAAAGGTTTGAACGAGTTTTATGGTTTTTGGAGATAGTCATATTTGGTCCTGGAGTGGAGAAGCACTTCAATAGTAACGGTATCCAATTTTCATTTAAGAATAAAGAATCTTCTGTGTTTTATTTTTTACATTTCATGAACATTTCTTACTGTTTCACTGTACACTATTTCCTTAGTTTATAAGATAATTTTCATTGTTTCAAGTGGTAATAGTTACAAAATTTTTCAATTTTATTCAATTTTATAAGTATCGCTTTGAAATATCAGTTAATTATTCAGCCGTTCAAAGTAAAGTTAGGTTAAGAAAATTCTTCTTTTCCCAAATCTCAACTGTATAAGACCATTTGGTTCATTAGTATAAAATTTTTTTATATTTTACATACAAAAGTATATAATTAATCTAATTTAAACATTGAATTCTGCCCATGAGAAAAGAGTCATTGTCGGGAAATATAAAATAAATTTATAATATTTAAAATTGTAAAAACAATTTGCCTTTATAAAAAATTTTAAATAAAATTTTATATCCTTGAATTATAAATTTAAAGGCAAAGTTTATTTATAGCATATTAACTTATAATAAATATTCATAGCAAGTTTATATGTTATAATATATATATATATATATATATATATATATATATATATATATATATAACCAAAGATGATACATAACGTATCTAATGCCATACTGTCAAAAGTAATAATTTCAGTTTTGAACTGAAATGGTGTCGGTTAGAAATTTCTAACACTTTAAAAGACACCTTGGATGCTGCCATATAAATAGATATAAATATCATTCAACCTATATCAGGGCAAAACCATATTTATATATATATATATATATATATATATATATATATATATATATATAATAGTAGAAGGGTAGTTTTGACCGACTAGTTGAACAAAAAGAATTTTAATTTTCTTGGGGATGCGGTCTAGGGCTGAAGTAAAACTCTTTTTTCACTGACGCCGAGCTTTCGGAAATTTATTTTTTCCTTTTTCAAAGGTGCAAAATGAGTTTCCTTATGGCTATTGTTATAATGAGGAACATAATATATTTATTACTAACATGTTTTAATTATTGTTTAAAATTATTTAAAATACATATTGGAAAAATTAAAACGAAGTTGAAATAAAATAATAATAATATATATATATATATATATATATATATATATATATATATATATATATATATATATATATATATATATATATACAAAAGGGGAAAATTATTGGGCATGTACGCAAAAAGAATCATAGGATTACGAGTAAGAATGGTAACCGCAGACATGCATGTTTCTGGCTCATTAGCCGTCATCAGTGCGGCATAACCAAGTAGGGCATTGCACTTGGCTAGCAAAAATGTTGGGTACTTGGGAGCAAAGGATGTTGGGGAAACATGTGTAAAGAAACATAAAAACACAAAAACAACGAAAGCTCACACAGGAGTCCTATCGCCATTTTGTGCTTTCGGCCAGCTGTGCCAATGGGTTTTCGGCTAGCAACTAGCGTCGCAACGTTGGCGAAACGGACTCATTGTGTTTGAGTCGTTCTAAGCCCAGGATATGAAATAAACAAAGTGCCAAGAAAATGCGTATTAATATAAACAAAAGGGGAAAATTATTGGGCATGTACGCAAAAAGAATCATAGGATTACGAGTAAGAATGGTAACCGCAGACATGCATGTTTCTGGCTCATTAGCCGTCATCAGTGCGGCATAACCAAGTAGGGCATTGCACTTGGCTAGCAAAAATGTTGGGTACTTGGGAGCAAAGGATGTTGGGGAAACATGTGTAAAGAAACATAAAAACACAAAAACAACGAAAACCCATTGGCACAGCTGGCCGAAAGCACAAAATGGCGATAGGACTCCTGTGTGAGCTTTCGTTGTTTTTGTGTTTTTATGTTTCTTTACACATGTTTCCCCAACATCCTTTGCTCCCAAGTACCCAACATTTTTGCTAGCCAAGTGCAATGCCCTACTTGGTTATGCCGCACTGATGACGGCTAATGAGCCAGAAACATGCATGTCTGCGGTTACCATTCTTACTCGTAATCCTATGATTCTTTTTGCGTACATGCCCAATAATTTTCCCCTTTTGTTTATATTAATACGCATTTTCTTGGCACTTTGTTTATTTCATATCCTGGGCTTAGAACGACTCAAACACAATGAGTCCGTTTCGCCAACGTTGCGACGCTAGTTGCTAGCCGAAAACCCATTGGCACAGCTGGCCGAAAGCACAAAATGGCGATAGGACTCCTGTGTGAGCTTTCGTTGTTTTTGTGTTTTTATGTTTCTTTACACATGTTTCCCCAACATCCTTTGCTCCCAAGTACCCAACATTTTTGCTAGCCAAGTGCAATGCCCTACTTGGTTATGCCGCACTGATGACGGCTAATGAGCCAGAAACATGCATGTCTGCGGTTACCATTCTTACTCGTAATCCTATGATTCTTTTTGCGTACATGCCCAATAATTTTCCCCTTTTGTTTATATTAATACGCATTTTCTTGGCACTTTGTTTATATATATATATATATATATATATATATATATATATATATATATATATATATATATATATATATATATATATAATGCGTACTTATGACAAACAAAAGGGGCAAATTAACGGGCATATACCCAACACTTTTGCTAGCCAAGTGCAATACCTTACTTGGTTATGCCGCACTGATGACGGCTGACGGCTAACGAGCCAGAAACATGCATGCATGTGGTTACCATTCCTACTCGGAACCCTATGATCCTTCTTAAAATTAAACTGCAAAATTTTTTATAATTATCACATATAATAAACTTAAATTCATAAAGGGCCTACATATAAAAAATCCTACCATCATACATTTATATATTTAAAAAAATATTAACCAGTTTTAATTCTTTTATAATTAGAGAATATGGTAAATTTTATATAGGCGATTGAAATTAAATAATATTTTAAATATAACAAATTGGGAATTAAACGCACCTGAATGTACCCAATTTTTATAATTTAAAAATATTTTTAGTGTAGAAAAGGAATCAACACTAATCGTTTAATAAAATTTTTGTATTTTGGTCAAATCCTATTCATATACCTATTTATTAGCATTATAAAAATATGATAAACCCTTGAACAATTCTCCGCTATAATGACTCAGATATTCATAAGCTGTTTGTAGCGAACACTGAAATTATTCTAGAAATGTAAAAAATGTCATTATCTACGAATTTCAATTCTAAAAGATAAGATGAATGTCGAAGTTGTTTGTGTAGCACCTGCCAGTATTCTAATTGCTAAGGTTGTTTTTAGGATAAATTGCAATCTCTAGAAAAGTAGATTTACGGTGACCAATTTGACAGATTTATTGTCTTTTAATTACTAGTGTCAACTTGAATTATTGATAAAAATAAGTAATAAATTCTCTTAATAACAAGGATTCAGTAAGACTAATTTGGAAATTAAAATATTATTTATGATCATATTTTTGAAGTAAAACTTCTTTAGCGACACTAGGAGTAAAAAAGTTATTCTAACGGACGTGACGTCATTCTAATAACAGAAACCGGAAACAAAACCTAATACTGACACGATTTTGCATGGGCGCCGGCAACAGGGTGCAAGAGGGTGCGCTTGCACCCCCCCTGCTATGAAAGAAAATACCTGAATTTACCAGAAAATTATATATTTTTTTAATTTTTTTATTAAATTATTGTTTGAATAAAAACTAAAGGCGTCGCGGTTGCTGTCCAAATCATTCTACATTCTATATATTGTAACGTAATTACCCCTTAACTGTCGCCAGTTTGTAGCCAAAACAATCCCTTTGAGAAAAAGATATAGATAAATCTAAAGATAAAGATAAATCTCAAAGAAATTGCTTCAACTACGTTGGGCGCCAGTTTGTAAAGTGATTACTACCCTTTGCTAGCTCCAGGGTTCGTGGCTTCCTTCTGGTTTTCTTTAACTCCCCCCAAACAAATATATAAGGGCGCCAAATTACAGACAAGCAAATAAAAGATGTTAAATCAGTGTAAATTGTTTATTTCCAAAAATTAGTAATTAAAGTTAATAAAGAATTATTAGCGATTAACTAATTTCTTATCTTTTTGTATCCAACTTCGGAACACGTCTGAAAGCCAGAATAAAGATGCGGTTGGCAAGATGTCTTCTTAAATTTAAATGATCTACAGATGTTGATGGCAAGATGTTTTCTTAAAATGAAGGATCTACAGATGTTGATGGCAAGATGTTTTCTTAAAATGGGTAGCTGGTAAAACCTGCTTACAAAGCTTTTCTCCAATAAATTTTCTATTTATAACAGCCCTATCTTGGGACCCTTCAAAAATTTGGCAATGGCCCTATGAATAAAAATTCACACCGTCAAAATTCCATCTCATTAAACCTTATTTTCGATTACAATCATCCAAAGTTTCTCCAAGTTCGAGAATAGAAAAAAGTTAATCACTTTATCTGTTTACATATTTTTAACACAATAAAAACTGATTTAAACAATGATTGTAATCGAAATAATTTAAAAGTTAGAATGATATAATTATTATAATCAATAAAATATATTCACCAAGTTTTTGACTATTAATAAAAATTTTAAACAATTTAACTTTTACTCACCAAATGAAGGGAGAAGAAATAAGAATAGAACTGCTGGCTATGAAGCACAAAATTGTAAAGAAATTAAAAATACCGACTCTCTTTACGAGTGAACAAAGGTTCCCCGCTTATACGGAAATCAAGTCTGCGTCGACTCCACAGAATCGTCGCAGAATCGAAAAACTCAAACCGACGTAGGCCAGGCCAAACAAATAACGTAGTAAAATAGACGAGAAATTGAAGAAATAATATATTATTAGGCCAGGCCAAACAAATAACGATGTAATCGTTACAATATATATATTAGATCATAATAGTGTGTAGATGCAGATGCACCCCCTGAAAATAATCCTAGCGGCGCTCATGCGATTTTGCCTCCTATATGAAATAAAATTAAATCTGTAATTGTATGAATTGACAGCTGATCATCTTGTCAATCGAAATACATTGTATAAATAGTTTTTTGTGTATAAAGTGTTTGTGTTAAATATGAATAAACAATGTGGATTTATTAATGAAGAAAGTGATGAAAAAATATTGATTGAAAATGAGTGAATAGGTAGGTACTCTATATGCATAAATTTTATTTTTGGTGTGTAATTACACTATTTATACCTAATTATTTATACCTATTATTTATACCTAGCTATTTTCGTTTTATAGACTTAAAGAGCTAAAAAGAAAAATAAATTGTGAACGTCAAAGGGGATATTATAAGCGCCAGAAAGATTTGAAGAAAAATGACAAAAATGAAAAAATGACGAGACAGCCACATTCATTATGATTTGATTAAGTAAGTTTATATACATACATACATATTATGATAGTAAATAATTGTTTATACGGAATCTTTACGTTGAGTAAAGAAGCATGTTGCACGTTTTTGTTCATAAAATAATAATATTCAAAATATTTTAACACTTTCTTATACTTATTTTAGGTTTGGTTAGGTAGCCATAAAGGCCATAAAACCACTAGTCAAGATGGCTGACCTTTGACCACCAATAACAGATCCTTCGTAGACGTGAAGGAAACAAACTTAACTCAGGATTTTAAATTTTATGGAATATGCTATAAAATGCTACAAAATGAAATGGTTATCTAACTATCGAAGGCTCTTGTGTTGTGATGTATTACAATAAGGTAGATACAGCTACAAAATCACACATTCTAAACGTAATGTGTGTATATTTTTAATATTGTTTACCTATTATTGAAGCAAAACTTCTTTAGGCACGACTAGGGGTAGATTCTAACGGAAGATGGAAGTAACTGTATAATTTCAGCTATGGGAGGAGTTTAAATTTCCGCAATTTATTTATGAAATTTTCAAACGGTTTCAAATACATTAATGGTATTTATAGACTAAAATCTATGTTTCACATTTTAGTTATCATAAACCTATTATTTCATATATAAAAAAAATAATGATAACTTTCAAATTCCTATTTCTAATGAATAATATAAATATAACATCTCATTTTTTTTGTAAAGTATATAGGCAATAAATATGATTGAATTGTAATTAAATATTTATTTTCCGATACGTACGTCAACAAGTTTTACTTCAATCGCGCGTAAAGGTTACACGCACACTCTTTTTTTTTAATTATTATGAATAAAAAAATGTGATATAATTGTTTCTAAGTAAAGTTGGTTTTGTAATTTTTAAGACCACTACATGTAAATTGAGTTGCAAGCAAATATGCATATGCTTAAAGTATTGTGTAAATTGGGTCCCAAAATTTCTGTCTTTCTGCTAATGTTTGAGACAAATCTTCCTGTCTATTAATATACGAAAATTTTGACAGTTATCGTTGACGTGAAATTTATTTCTTTAATTATTCGAGGTTTATTCTATAGTAATTGAGAGTATTGCAATATGTCCGACAAAGAAGAAGAGTGTACACCCCCAGAAATACGTCGTCAGGCTGCACAAGCGGTGACGTTAAATCTCTAACCTGACAAAAGTAAAAAAAAGGTATGAGAAAACGTAAGAACTTTATCACGAGTGGTGAATTAAAAAAGGAGTTCAACTTCTTAAAACTGCTGATTGGCTTATTTTGCAAATATTGTTGCCCAAAAAAAGATTCCATCCTTTGGTCTATTTATTCAATGCTAAAGAGTACAATACGAATAAAACATAATATTGAGATATCAAAATATGGAAAACTAATACCGTTTAAAAAAACAAAATGTGGGTTATAAACTTAAAAAATCTAGTGCATTTAAAAAACAAGAAATTTCAACATTTTTACAGGATGCGCCTTTTGATTTTCTTCCTCAGAAAGTATGTATAGCTTGCAAATTATTAGCTACATGAATAATTTCATTCATAAATCTTTTAGGTTGCTTTAATATGTAATTGGCATCTCCGTCGCCTGCCGAACTGATGAACAATTCAAAATGAAAATAGGTCATGTGGATCTACAAAAAGAAAAATGTGTCATTGTTATTCCTGACATAACAACGCATCAGTCGAGAGCTTTTGTCATTAACAAAAAGTATTGGATACAAATATTATATCAAGAAGAAGATTAACGATGTCATTTATCGGATCGTGAAAATTCCCAGAGGGAAACCCGTCGTGGTCCATCATGATCGTTTGGCGCCTTACCAGGGAAACCACAGCGGAGATGCGCAGCAACTCCAAGAAGATGGTTTGGCTGGCTCAGGTAGTGTGCGGGATTCCGATGTAGGAAATAACATTCCAGGAGGAATGAATCTAAGGAGGGGGCAGTGTAACGGGATAACCGTAAAGGAAGGGACTTTAATTTGAAAGATTGTTGTTGACAGTTGATTTTTAGAAGTTTCTAAAAATCAACTTACCATTTTAAATAATGTTTCTAGAAACTTCTAAACACACTGACTAGATTAAATAATGTTGTATATAAGGGGATGCATGGGCAGTTAACGTCAGTTCAAGTTCAAGTATTCACAAGAGTTCATTGTATTGTCAAGTAGTTATACGTTATCCAGCAGAGTTCAGTGTATCTTAACAATTTTGTAAATAAATTGTGTAAAAGTCCCCATAAGTGTTTCAAATTGGTGTCAGGTGTGGGGTGAAGATACAAGAATGCCTGGAAAAACGATAAATGAACTATTGGTGGCTGAGCTCAGAAGAAAGCTTGAAGAAGTAGAGTTGGAAACTACTGGGTGCAAATCCGTATTGTTGAGAAGGCTCCGTGAATACTACCTAGATAATAATATGGACCCTGACGTTGTGGAGTTGGATGACCCGGTTCAAAAAGCAATTTTACGGCTGCAAGAAGAACAAACTCAACAACTTTCCCGCCTGCAAAAGGAGCTATCAGGACGAATGGCGAGCCAGCAAGAGGAGCTTTCCAGTCAAATGAAGAGCCAGCGCGAAGATATGTCCCAGCTGTCGCAACGAATGACGAACCAACAAGAGGTGCTATCCAGTCAGATGAACAGCCAACAAGAGGAGCTATCACAACGGATGTCTACCCTATCGGATGAGTTATCCAGTTCGTTCTCCCAGCAAATATCACATCTTCGTGACGAGCAAAATCAGCAAGTAGCTAACTTGCATCAGCAAGTAGACAACTAAGTGGACAACATGAATCAGCAAGTGACCAACATACGAGACGAGCAAAATCAGCAAGTTGCCAACTTGCGAGACGAGATCAACCAGCAAATGCAGTCCGAAATAAGGAAGCTTCAACAAGAACAGGCAGCTGGTCGTCGAAACCAGCCCATCCACCACGCCGACGGAGATGCAGAAAGGACGGAAACCTGCCACGTAGACGTCGACCGACCAGGAAATGGGGAGACTACCCAGGTACGAACGACAATGAAACCCCCGACCTTCGACGGGAAGACTTCCTGGCCAAATTACCTGAAACAATTTGACGCAGCGGCCAGAGCTAATGTATGGTAATCCCAGGAGAAGGCATTGTACCTAACCGTAGCTTTGCGAGGCGAAGCTTCAGACGTCTTGCAATCTTTGACACCGGATGAAGCTGACAACTTCGAAATATTGGTGAATCGTCTAGAGATACGTTATGGTCAAACTCATCTACAACCGGTGTACCGAATGCAGTTAAAGAACCGAAAGCAGAAAAATGGAGAGACTATCTAGGAATTTGAAGCGGAAGTAGCAAGAATGATACGACTTGCGTATTCAAATGCATCGGAGGATTTCCTGGAGTGCCTAGCAGTCCAAACCTTCACCGATGGTCTTCGAGACGTCGAGTTGCAGCGCGCTGTACGGTTGGCGCGGCCGAAGACCCTTGTGGACGCCGTGACCATTGCCCTGGAGTTTGAGGCGGCGACGGAGGCCTCACGTGGAGTTGCTCGACTAAGGGAAGTCACCGGTAACTACGACCATGCCGTTCATTCCGTTAGCGACGTCGAAGCGGTAGTAGAGAGGTTAATGAAGGTATCTCCAAAAAGAAGGCGCCCAGTGAGATGCTGGAACTGCGGAGAACTAGGCCATATAAGAAATACTTGCCCCCAAAAAAAAAAATCTTCTGCTGAAGTACCCCAGCAGCAGGAAAACTAGAACGGGTCGACTCCTGGAGGGCGAAATCGACCCCAAACATTCCCGAAGCCCCTCACACCATTAAATTGGCAACTCTGCGACATCACGTAGACAGCTTATATGTAGATGGCCTCATTGATAGGAAGAACTTTAGCATGCTGGTAGACACTGGAGCTACGAAAACTATCGTTCGACCATCGAGATACAGGTGACGCTACAGTTTGGTTCAACCTTTCTTGTTCATTCGGTGCTGGTTGCTGACGTTGATGAAGATGTTGTTCTGGGCATGGATGTTATTCTCCACTGGGGTTTTCATTTGGATCTTCGCCGACGTATCATTCGTACTGGTAGTGAAGAAATATTCCTGCACCGAAAACAAGTTGACAATGCCTCGATTAAGCTAATCGATGATATCGAACTTCCGGCGAGCTGCGAATGTCTCGTCACAGCGCGGTTGGATGGACTGGAGCCAGATGGTGCCCCAGCCATGATAGAGCCGAAAAACCATGACCATGAATTGGGAAATGTACTCCTTGTGGGTAAGACTCTTGTTAGATCCGCCAAAGAGGTACCCATCCGAGTTATCAACTTGAACGATCATCCAGTTCTTCTCCGAAAGGATACGGAAATGGGAAGTTTAGAACCAGTAACGGCCCTAATTCACAAGGTAAACGTTACGGAAACAGATGAGACCAACGGAATTGAACAATTCTTGACAAAATTAGATCCCTCTTTGTCAAAATTAGAAAAGAAACAGGTAAGAGATCTACTTTACCGTTATAAACCTGTATTTGGTTCTAAAAGTAAACTGGGAAGAACTGATGTTGCACAACATAGAATTGACACTGGTGATGCACGTCCGATTCGACAGGTACCCCGAAGGATGCCTCAAGTTAAGAAGGAAGAAGCAGACAGAGCCCTTAAAGAAATGATTCAAAATGGCATAGTCGAACCATCCAGTAGTCCGTGGGCTTCTCCTGTGGTATTAGTGAGAAAGAAAGACGGATCAATGCGGTTTTGTGTCGACTATCGAAAGCTAAATGATGTTACTAAGACAGTTATCCTCTGCCAAGGATTGATGATGCCCTTGAGGCATTGGCAGGTTCTACTTTGTTTTCTACCATGGACCTTAAAAGCGGATACTGGCAAGTTAAAATGAATCCTGCAGACAAAGAAAAAACTGCCTTTACCAGTGGATCAGGGTTGTGGCAATTCACGGTCCCCACGATCAGGAATGTCAAGAGGCGTTTGAAATATTGAAGAAACAGCTTACGTCAGCACCTGTTCTTGCTTATCCACTTCCGGATGATAAGCTTATTCTGGACACCGACGCCAGCAATATAGGAATTGGAGCCGTCTTGTCACAGCTACAAGATGGTAAGGAAAAGTGGTTGGTTACTTTAGCAAACCTTTATCGAAAGCTGAAAAGAACTACTGTGTAACTCGGAGGGAACTGTTAGCAGTTGTAAAATTCGTCAAACACTTTTATAAATATCTGTATGGCAGAAAATTCCTGATCAGAACAGACCATGCTAGTTTAAAGTGGTTACTTAGCTTTAGGAACCCAGAAGGACAGATAGCAAGATGGCTCGAAAAACTGCAGGAATATGATGTTGAAATCGAGCACAGACCTGAAACAAGACATTGTAATGCTGATGCACTTTCCAGAAGACCATGTTGACCAGATTGCCCCCATTGTACCCGTATGGAGCAGAACGAGGAAAAACTTGCCTTAGTTAAGGTTGTGCCAGAAGACGAGAGCTCTATGCTGGAGGAGCAACAAGAAAACAAGAAAACAAGAAAACAAGAAAACAAGAAAAATTACAAAAGAACTGGGAAGGTCCTTACACCATCAAGAAGAAGATTATAACGATGTCATTTGTCGGATCGTGAAAATTCCCACAGGCAAACCCGTCGTGGTCCATCATGATCGTTTGGCGCCTTACCAGGGAAACCACAGCGGAGATGCGCAGCAACTCCAAGAAGATGGTTTGGCTGGCTCAGGTAGTGTGCGGGATTCCGATGTAGGAAATAACATTCCAGGAGGAATGAATCTAAGGAGGGGGCAGTGTAACGGGATAACCGTAAAGGAAGGGACCTTAATTTGAAAGATTGTTATTGACAGTTGATTTTTAGAAGTTTCTAAAAATCAACTGACCATTTTAAATAATGTTTCTAGAAAATTCTAGAAACTTCTAAACAAACTGACTAGATTAAATAATGTTGTATATAAGGGGATGCATGGGCAGTTAACGTCAGTTCAAGTCCAAGTATTCACAAGAGTTCATTGTATTGTCAAGTAGTTAGACGTTATCCAGCAGAGTTCAGTGTATCTTAACAATTTTGTAAATAAATTGTGTAAAAGTCCCCATAAGTGTTTCAATATTAACCTTCGAAAAAATATAGGAGATAGATTTTTTCTGCAAGTCAGACGTGGAAAACTAACAAAGCAGCCATTGGGACTCAATTCTGTGGCTGAATTTCCCAAAAAAATTCCACTTATGTACCATTAGACAAGATGGAAACATATACTGGTCATTGTTTTCGTCGAACGGCAACTACTTTATTTGTAAATAATGGTAGATATGTTCTGAATTTAAAACGTTTAGGAGGTTGGAAACAAGTGCTGTTGCTGAAAGTAATGTTGAAAAATCACTAGACAGCTAAACAAAAATTGCATTAACCCATGATCAAAAAGAACCTATTTCTGGTCCATCAACATCCAGCACACAAAAATATTCTTTCTTTATTGAAAACCTTAAAGTAGGAATAACAATTAATAATCAAAGCCACAACAATTCTACAATAAATTTTTACTTGTATACTAATTCTAACTATAGCTTAGTTGTTAGAGCGTCAGCGCGTAAAGCTGAAGGTTGCGAGTTCAGAAATTTGGTTAAGGTGTCTGGTTATCAATGTGGAAGATATTCCAGGAAATACCACAAAAATCAACAGAGTAAGCTCTGCAGTTAAGTTACTATCTTAATAATGATGTATAAGATAAAAACATAATAATTAGCCGGTTACTGTTCCATTCTAAAGCCAAAGGTTTTTTCTCACAAGGAAAAGGAATGAGCAGTTAATCAATTAGCTTGCTTACTGCGGGTTGGTGATTTCAGACAATTAAGTCCACGTTTTATCACGATATTTTCCTTTACTGTACGTGCATGGTATGGTGATTCTAGATGTTAGACAATTTCCTTAGGTCTCTAAAAAGTCACATTAAAAAATGCACTAAACAGCCATAAATAAAATCTTTATTTCTTAAAAAAATTGGAACCAACTAGGCATCTAGCATCTGAAATCAATTTCCTTGAAGTCGGCTCCAATGACAAATTACAATCTATTTTAATCCGAGCTCGAATGTTAGGAATGTTAGGAACTTAGCCGACTTCATCGAAATCGAAATCAGATGCTTAAGAAATAAAGATTTTATTTATGGCTTTTTAGTACCTACATTTTTTTAAGGCGGTTTAATTTTTTTAAAAAAGTTTTTATTATATCTACTGACAAAAATCTTTTAAAATGATGTCTTGGTGTGACCTAATACGTGTTTGTTGTTTTTATAGCTTTAAGCAGTAAATAATTCTATCGGATTACCTTTATCTTAATGGACTCAATAATATATTAATATAAGCACAATTTACAAAAAGAACTTTTTATAATAGAAAGTTTTTTTACTGATTTATAGGTCATATTTTGTGTCATCTCAACAATGCACAGCAACCCTGATTTTGCAAAAATATTAAGTCATACAACGCTGTGATTGATCATAGAGAAGATTGTTTCCTTGTTAACAAAATCAAGGGTAGTTGTATCTAAAAACTTTCTAAAACAGTTTATTTTATTACCAGTTAAAATAATAATTACTGTTTTCACATGTAAGAACAAAAAAAAAAGAAAAAAAAACTTCTCTGTCGCGTAATCGATCCCATTATGATAACATAACAGAACTGTCACAAGTGGACTGATCCGCCGCCCAACCAACTACGCTACGAACGATTTATTTAATAACTTTCAAAATAATATTATGTATACACAACTTAGATCATGTTTAATATCAATTCGGTAAACACACTTGAAACATGCATTGTCATCCAGTTCTTAGCTATCCTGAAAATTTCAGAGCTCTAGGTAGTCGGGAAATAGGTTTAAATTCGATTACAAATTCCACGGAATGACACAGAGACACAGAACACGGCGAAAATATAAAAAACTTTCTAATAAAACCAATCTTTAATCAGATATGTTTTTTTAATAAAAAAGTTCCACTATTCCATATTCTGTATTCACATACAGGTTTTGAATATAAAGAAGTCTCCTTTATTGTTTATATATTGTATATAAAAGCCGTTTTAGACTATCCAATTTCTTGTACAATAAATTGTACAAGAAATACTGTATGCTCATGTTTTAATTGTGTTTTAGACTATACAATTTCTTGTGCAAGATAAATGTTTTAGGATTCGGCGCAATAGACATAATATTTAATTTTCTTCTCCGTCTTCTTCTGTTTGTGGCCTCAGCTACCTAGGCTATTCGGCCTATATTTAATTTTGATTAAATCTTTTTGGCAGAAGTTCGGTTTTATTAACTGTTTTGATTATTTTTTATATAAAAGTAATTCAAAGCAAGCAGCTGTTGCCAGTGCGATTGCGGGTATATACGTGTTAAGCAGAGTTTTAAAGCGCCGCGCGCCGTATAGAAATGTCATGTGCGCGCGCAATTCTTGGATGCAATATTGTGTAGAAAATAGAGCATGTTCTATTTCCTTGTACAATAATTTGACAGAAACAATATTTGATCCAATCTCTTGTTTGAAACTATCCAATTTATCTTGTACAATATTTCTTGTACAAGAAATTGATGGATAGTCTAAAACGGCTTTAAGTAAAAATGATAACAAATCTTTTGCATATTTTCATTACGATTTCACTAAAAACAACTGTTAGATACCTGTACAATGAGTGTCCTGGGAAAATCCGATATCTAACTATGTATTTGGGCGCGGTAGAGTTCCGCACGTTGGTCAAGAAATCCTTAATTTCGCTACCTGTTAGAGCTTGACTCAGAGTAATACAAAACCTTTTTTAACGGTAGATGTTTAATGCTCGTCTTAAGGTTCACAATTGCGAACGGCACTCAGTTGGTTGGTGGACAGCGAGCGTGGATTCGGACGAGCTAAATAAAAAGTTATCGAAATAAAAAATGAATATGTTTAATAATGTAAGGGAAAGTGGGGGAATGGTGCGCGAGGGGTAATCGTGCGCAGTGACTTAAATCGTATTGCTGACAGTATGCACCCATCTCTACCTATTGTAATACATTGACCGATCTTCCTAGTTTACACACTGGCAGCAGCTTAATTGTCTGGCGAAAGTTCCGAGAGTAACACGTGGGCATAGAAAAACCGGTACAATTTTATAAAATTTGTCTAGTGAAAAATAAGGCGGTAAGTCCACATTTTTTATATGATTGTATCAACCACATAATCACGCAAAAGCTTTAAGTGTTGCATTTAATTATGTCTATATTATTTGTTATTTCATTAAGTAGAGTTTGTTCTGGAAAGTTGTTGAGTATTTAAATTCCAAAGGGGTAATGGTGAGCATTGATGCGCACCATTACCCCACGTATGTAAAATAATTAATTTTTTTAATTTCTATTTACAGATGCCGCGAAATTACATAAGAAAAACAGAAATAATTTCATATAGCTCCCAAGACATAGAAAATGCATTACGAGCTATAGAAGATGGAAAAAAAATTAGAGAAGCAGGGCGAGAATATAACATACCCGAATCTACTTTAAGAAAGCGAGTAAAAAATAAATCCAAAAGTCCACCCCGTTTGGGTCGCAAACCATTATTTTCAAGGGAAATAGAAGGCGAGTTAAGGGATTACGTTCTTTTACTGGCAAAATTATTCTACGGTTTAACACCCAAATGTCTTAGAAGGTTAGCATTTCGATATGCCGAAGGCCATAACATATCGCATAATTTTAACAAGGAGACTAAGTTGGCCGGAAAAGATTGGCTTTATGGTTTTGTAAAACGATTTCCTCAGATAACATTAAGACAACCCGAAGGAACAAGTTTAAACAAAATTGCCTCATTTAATAAAGACGAAATTGACATATTTTTTGGTAACCTCAAAAAAACTAGTAGAAAAGTTTAACTTTGCACCGAATAGAATCTATAATATGGACGAGACCGGCATCACGACAGTGCAAAAGAAATGCCCAAAGGTGTATGGAGCTAAGGGGGCTAAAAAAGTAGGGGCTGCTATATCCGGCGAAAGAGGAAGAACTGTAACGGCTATTTTTTGTATGAATCCTGTCGGCAATTATCTACCTCCACTGCTCATATACCCACGCAAGAGAATGCCTGCTACACTCCAAAAAAATGGACCAATTGGAGCTTCTTACCAATGCTCAAATAACGGATGGACTAACAGTGATATTTTTTTGGAGTGGTTATCACATTTTGAAAAGTTTACCAAACCAACTGCAACCGATCCCGTTCTATTAATTATGGACAACCACAGTAGCCATATTTCTATCGCAGCATACAATTACTGTAAGCAAAATAATATCCATATGGTTTCGCTTCCACCCCATACCTCCGATCGTATGCAACCACTAGACCTAACGTTTTTTGGTCCTTTGAAAAATGCTCTATATAGAGAATACGATTTATATTTAACAACCACTGGAAATCAAAAAATAACGGAGTATGATCTAGCTGAGTTACTAAATAAGGCTTTCATGAAGGTTGCGACCATGGAAAAAGCAGCCTCAGGATTTCGAACATGCGGAATCTTTCCCCTAGATCCAGATAAATTTAATGAAGACGACTTTTTTGCTGCAAATCAAGTAAGAGAGTTTACAGTTGAACCAGTTCCTTCAACAACCAAAACTACTAGAGCAGGTGGTTCCGATGCGACCCCACCACCAATACAACATAATGAACCGCCCACATCTAACTCTTTCTTGGATATGGCTCCAATTCCAAAAAAGCAGCAGGAGCAGCCAACAAGAAAACCCCGACAAAAACAGCACTCCGAAATTTTAACAAGTACACCAATCTTGGAAAGATTGGAAGAAGCTGAAGCAAAAAACAAATTAAGAGAAGAAAAACTGAGGAAAAGAGAAAATGAAAAAAATGTTAAATGTACAGTTCGTAAATGTTTTAGTAACGATTCACCAGAGAGAAAAAAAAATAAAAGGAAAACAGAAACTGAAACGGGAACCTACACCTGCTTCATCTGAATCTGATGATGACGATATAGTTTCAGATTTGTGTGATGATGATGAATTAGACGATGCTGACTTTACCTTTTCACCAGCACCTTTAGAGGTTCCTGCAAAACCCAACGAACTGTGCGGAGTTTGTGGAGAATTCGGAAGGAATCGGGAGAAATGGTATCGGTGTGTTGTGTGTTCAACATGGAACCACGCTGACTGCACAGGAGCTGATGGTCCCGAGAACTATAAATGCGATTTTTGTTAATCGAAATAGTGTTTTTGTGTGTTTTAAGTACTTATTGTTACAATAAAAATAAATGTTTTGTATAATAATGAATTTTTTCAACAATTATGTTACTGCGCACCATTTCCCAATGACAGCGTACCATTACCCCGTGGGGTGGGGAATGGTACGCAAATGCTTCTTTACACTTTATTCAAAATTGTTATGTTGTTTTTGAATTTTTTTATATTATTTGCTTATATACTTTTAGCACAATAGCTAATGCTTGCACTAGTGCAAACAAATTGATATTGACTATTACATGCTCCGGACAATAAAAAATCTTGCTTAAGTGCGCACCATTCCCCCACTTTCCCTTATTAAAAATTAAAAGGGACAAGAAAATGAAAGGAAGAACAGAAAGAGAAATGAAAATGGGCTCCACTTATTTTTTTATCCTAAGGATGGGGAAAGATAAGAAACCCAGGTAAAATATAAAAAATATATAAATTAGATTAGATAACCCGGCAGATTATTCTTTCTAGATTTGAAATTACACACTTTTATTTAGAAAACAAAAAAAAATATACTTACACTTTTTCTTACTTATCCTTATGGTTAAAATCAAAAATGATAGGAAAATTTTTGATAACTCAAAATCTAGTTACTTTAAGAAAACATATTAGATTAACTGAAAATATTGATCAGAGTAACACACTCTAGAAAGAAAAAGAAAATATCTAGTTAAACAATTAACAATATTTATTATTTGTTTAAATAATAAAAAAACAAACAAACAAAAACAGTCGGATATCTATATATAAATAGTAAAAACATATTAAATAATCACCTTCGTGATCATTCCAAAATCATATTTTATACACTAGGATAACAGCTAGGAATATACCTAATATTGTTATCTCCGTGTACTCTGTTAAGCTAAAAGTGAATCAGATATATTTTGGGATTTAGACAAATAAATTATTGAAATTTATCTTTTGCTTTCTAATTAACTCGAGTTAAGAGAGTAGGTACTCACATATCAAGATATAAATATTAAATAAATAGATAAGAAATACAAAGGGATAAAGAAAATAAAAAAACACCCCGGTTAATATAAAGATGGCACGGCACATTAATCACTAAATGTAGTTCGGTATGATAAATACAATAGGCTACTTGACACATAACTAATTTCATACAATAAATGAGTATTTCTTACAGTATTTAGCTTACGAAAACGAAATATATCGATTTTAATAGCTAAATGCGTAAGATTAATTTAAAAATTCAATTTAAAAAATGTGTTAATTTGAATCACCGAAAACGCTGTCGGTCATGTTGTGACGTCATACAAATTGTAAACAAAACGAGTAATTTGACGTGGTGTTATTAAAAGTATAAATATTTCGATAAAAGTTCCTTATCACGTTCTTAATTTATTTGCTTTATTAAAAAACAATAATAAATTCATTATGGACGTTGGTTTCACAAAAGCAGACAGCACAAATTTGCCAAAAATTTATACAATAATGGTTCGTAATTTCTTTGCCTTGAATCCAGATTTCTGCTCTGCCGAGCTAAGAAATGTCAAGACTTCTATGTAACTACAGTGCAGTTGTTAAATAGTAGACATAAAAAGGAAGAATGAGTGTATTTATTCTTTTCAGAAGGGATTCAAAAGTACCTACTCATTTATGTCATAAATATTGTAACCTCTAAATAATGTAACTAACATCTATTTGTATTCCTTGATGTGTTTTTGCATTCTCGGACGTTGCAATAACGATAATTACTGTATTTTTTATGGAAATTAGTTGAAATCATGTTTTTAAAGTAAAGTAAATTGTCCGTGTTTATATGTCAAATGATTGTTTACAATACGTATGACGTCATAAAATAGCGGACAGCGTTTTCGCACCTACATGAAGAGAAGGATTTTAAATTACAGTTTTGTGGTTTCATAGGTGTTAAAAAAATAAAGTAATATTTTTTTTACCTTAGTAGCACAAATATTAACTATTTAGGACCTAGTTTAAAAAAGAGTAAACTAGCCTATTAAAATTCAATTTTCCAGAGAAATAAACGGTACTTTCATATGCGGTAAAGGTATAAAGGTAAAAATAAATTTACAGTAGCTTCTTAGTGCTTCATAGGTAACGTGAAGATCAGATTGCATCAGTCTCTCGGTAATAGGTACGGTACGATAATAATGTTAAATCTAGACTATTCTCTGGTCTCGATTAACAGGTAGCTTGAGAATAAACCATCAACTTAATCTTCATAGGTATACAGTAACGAAATACAGTAATCTGACTAATCTGCAGTAATAATTACTAGATATTTGAAGGAATTCTTAAAGAAAACACTGTCTGGAAATATTCAGATTGTAATAAAACATCTCTTTCATATATTTATTCATGAGTTTTACTTCTTAATTATATTAAAAACACATCTTACCAGTTTAATAGTTTTTATTTAAAAAGCCCCGATTTTCGGTCACTCACTCCGACGAGTTCATAACTCTTGCTGAGTCGTCGGAATTCGTGACGACATAATTTACATTATTTCTAAATACTAATATGCTTAACTAAACTTAAATAGTTTCTCAATAATCGTAATAAATCTACTGAGTGTTTCCTAATTAATTATAGATATAAATACATAAACCTATAAATATAAATATAAATACAATTACAAATATAAATACCCTTATAAATATAGCTCTATATTACATCTCCCACGGGAAGGAGAAAAAAAAAATATTCTTTACTTAACCAATTAGACATATATATATATATTTTTTTTTTTTTAACTATTATATAACTTTATCCTATTTTTGTGAATCTCTATTATACGGTTGTCTATTTTTATAAAAATATTGGGATCTTTCTCCTCAATCACCGTATATGGACCTATATACAATGGTTCTAATTTATTTTTAATTACATTTTTTAACATTACTTTATCCCCTACTTTATATTTTACAGATTTTATGTCTTTATCATACATAGATTTTCGTTTGCTTTTTGATACCTCTAGATTGTGTTTTGCATCATTACATGCTTGTTGTAATCTATATTTTAGTTCGTGAGGGTAATCTTCAAAATTATATATAGGGTCTATCCAAGAATTTAAATTAGAGGGGATTTTTGCGAGTTTTCCGAAAATAAGTTCGTAAGGGGTATATTTTGTTTCAGTGTGTACTGTTGTGTTGTAAGCGAAACACCAATACGGAACCCAAGAACTCCATGCATTCTGAAATTTTGCAACTTGAATTCGCAAATAAGCACCCAAATTCTTATGAGAGTTCTCAAGAGCGCCTAGTGTCTCGTGATGATACGCGGTTGAATTAAGTTTCTTAATTTGTAAAATTTGACAGACTTCTTTAAAAATACACGCCATAAATTCAGTACCTTGATCTGAGACAATTTCATCTGGAATGCCGTAACGTAATATGAAATTATTAGTTAGTGTAGTTGCCACTGTATTAGCTTCCTTGTTTTTTAATGGATATGCCTCTACAAATTTAGTTAACTCACACTGTATCGTTAAAATATATTTATTATTTTCTACATCTTCTTGGAGTGGACCAACTAAGTCTATAAAAATTTTTTGAAATCCTGATGAAGCAGTTGTGGTTATAGATAAAGGTTCTTTGTTTGGATTGAAATGTTTACACCTTTGACAATGGTCGCATCTTTTTACAAAACTTTCTACATCCTTATTTAAATTTTGCCAAAAATACCTCTTTTTAATATTATTGTACATCCTGTTTATACCTGCATGTCCTCCAGTAGGGAGAATATGAAAATCATTTAGAATAATTTGTCTAGTTTCATTATCTAAGATATTTTCTACATCTTTTATAATAGATATTTTGATACCTATATTTTTAATCTCGTTACGGAATTTCATTAACAATTTAATTACTTGTGCACTTTTTCGATTCTTTAAAATAATTAATTCCGGAATTTTATTTTTATTATAAATATATTTCAGGTCTCTCAACATCGTACCTAAGTCTGATGATGATCGAGGATCCTGATAAAAATATATGATTCGCGAATCTTTATCACATATTAAGTTTCCAACTATATAATTACCTTTTTTATTTTTACGTACTAAATTGTCAAATTCCTTTTTTGAAATTATATTTAAACTAAACGAATCTTTAGGCGGTTTCAATAATTCTAAAACTCCAGGGTGATCAATCCTTTCGTCAGAATCATCTTTAAAACTACTTAAAAATTCTTTTTCGACGTTTTTTGATTGTGCTCTTGTGGTAACAAAAATTGAATCGCACACTTCTTTATTTAAATTTTTTAGTTCTTCTGAAGATATATCGATACGTGATAGCGCGTCCGCTACAACATTATCTTTACCCTTAATATATTTTACTGTAAAATCGTATTCTTCGAGAATGAGTCTAAACTTAATTAATCTACTGCTGGGATTTGTCATTCCAAATAAATAAACTAACGGTCTATGGTCGCTCAAGATCAAAAATTTTCTACCAAATAGGTAAGGTCTAAAGTGTTTTACTGCGAAAACGATTGCTAAAAGCTCCTTCTCTATAACGCTATAGTTTTTCTCGGCTTTATTAAGAGATCGACTTGCAAATGCAACAGGTCTATCATCTGAATTAGATAGTACAGCACCTAATGCATAATTTGATGCATCGGTTTTAAGTATAAATTCATTTTCTGGTGCAAAGTTTGGATATTGTAGAACCGGTGGATTACTTAGAGCCTTTTTTAGATTTTCGAAAGAATTTTGACAATCGTTAGTCCAAATGAAAGGAACATTTTTTCTCGTGAGATAATTTAAAGGTTGAGCAATTTTTGCAAAATTTTTTACATATTTTCTATAGTAGTTAGTAAAAGCAACGAATCTTTTAACCTCTTGGGAATCTTTGGGCAGTGGAAATTTTTGAATAGATTCTATTTTAGAAGAATCAGGAGAGACACCTTCTGAAGATATTTGGTGACCTAAGTAAAGAATTTCTTTTTTCAAAAATTCACATTTATTCGGATTTAATTTTAAATTAACCTGTCTTAATCTTTGAAAAACTTTTACCAAATTTTTATTATGATAAATTAACTCCAATGTTAAAATGTCATATACCTACAAACTATTTTGTCATTTTGACATCGATAAAAAAGGTGCATCCTTTTTTATCGCTTTTTTTTATCGCATGTTCCTCAATCTAGTAGGTGTGTATCAATTTTGCATTATTGTTGACAGGTATTTAATTGTCAAATTTAACAATATAAAACAATACTACCTTTTCTTTGCAAAAAACATAAAGTATGAACCGATTTGGAGAGGTTTCACATGAACAAATTACAAAAAATATTGAAGAGTCAATACCGAAGTCAACAAAAAATACGAAGTCATCAATATGGAAACAATTCATGGAGTTTTGTCAAAGCCGAAATTATAAGTTGGAAGAGAATACTACAATACAAGATCTAGCAAAAATATTAAAAGATTGGGCTTTCAATATGAAAAAAAAGAATGGAGAAGATTACAAAGAATTTGCGGTCAAAACAATATGGAACACGACTGCTAAAATGTTACAACAGAAATATTTTAACGAATATGGTTTGAAATTTGATCCTTTTACAGACATAACCTTTAAAGAAGCTCGGGATGCTAGAAATGCCAAAAGAAAACAACTTCAATTGATTCCAACAAAAAGAAAGACGTGTTCTTCAGCAATAGACAAAGAAAATATAATAAAAATGGCAACACTATGGAATATAAATGAACCTGAAGGGCTGCAAAAAAGATTCTTTCATATAGCTTCTTACGAATTGGCTTGGAGAGGAGGAGAAGCTGTTAATTGCAAAATTTATTATTTTAAAGTAGAAAAGAACCAAAATGGTCTTCCTACGGGTAGGATTGAATATAACACCATATTTTCGAAAACGGCACAAGGCGGCTCGAAAAAGTTAACAGACAGCAAATGGTTGACTAGAAATGAAAGTGACGAAAGTATTTGCCCTGTAAAACTATTCCATTTGCTAGTAGAAAAAAGAAATGAACATATTACTTCTGACCGATTATTTTTAACTCCAAATCCTTTTTGGAAAAATAAAAATTCTAAAGGTTGGTACAAAAATGTTCCTTTAGGTATTAATACCATATCTGTTTGGACAAAAAATTCTGCTGCAAAAATTGGATTGGACATAATCAATAATAAAGTTACTAACCATTCAAATCGTGCCAGCGCAGTTTCCCAATTAGCCAAAGCAGGAGTTAGCGATCAACAGCTTATTAAGATAACAGGACACTCGTCATCACAATCGATTAAACCATACCTCCAAATTGACCCCGAACACCATGAACAACTTATAAATAATTTGAGACCCTCGGAAACAGAATATTCAACATACGTAGAAACACGAGAAGAAAACATTAAAATCAGTACTCCCCAACCAATATTTAATAATTGTATTTTTAACAACTGTTCTTTTAACTAGTTTAATTGTTTTAGAATGAATAAATTTTATTGTTTCTTTATATAATTAGTCGTTAATTTATCTTAGCAAAATACACGCGATCTTTTTTTTAATGGATAAATTTTTCTCTTCATCTCAAGATTTTTCCATCAGTAATATTACTCAAAAAACTGAAATTAGATAAAATCGCTCGACCTTCGGTCTCGCGATTTTATCATTTCAGTTTTTTTCGTAATATTACTGATTGGCAAAATCTTTCGATGAATCGAAAAATTTTCCGGTAAAAAAAAAAGCTCTTGTGTATTTACTGTTGATTAATTAAATTATTTGCAAAAACTACTAAATCATCAAGATAAACGAAACAACATTCGTAGTTTAGTCCCGACATTGCGATTGTCATTGCCCGTGAAAATGAACTGGGACTTGTTTTTAATCCCATGGGGAGTCGCGTCATTTGATATTGACCTCTATCGGTTGCAAAAGCTGTATATTTCCTGCTATTTTTGTCTAGTTCGATCTGATAATAACCCTGAGATAAGTCAAGATGAGAAAAATACATTGCTCCTGATAATGAGTCCAAAATTTCAGATATACAAGGCAATGGAAATTTATCATCCTCTATTTGCTGGTTTAATTGTCTATAATCTATCACAATTCTAGCCTTTCTAACACCATTCTCATCAAAACCCTTTTTAGGAACAATTAACAAAGGTGATTGAAACTCTGACCTACATTCCTCTATAATCCCGTCGCGAAGCATTTTATCTATTTCATTATGAATTTGTGTTTTTTGTGCATGTGGCAGTCTGTAAGGTTTAATAAAATGTGGTTTTGTTGATTCTTTAAGTATAATTTTTTCTTTATAAATATTGCACACCGTGAGCGGATCATTTTCAAGATGAAATACGTCTGAATATTTTACTAAAATTTTTTGTAATGAGTCTCTTTCGTCCGAATTCAAATGCTGGAAATTTATTGAATTTAACAGTTTATCTGCTCTACTGACAGAATTTGTTGGCTTTGCTTTAAATTCGCATAAATTATAGCAATCTATTGTTTCTAATTTTGGATTAAAATTTTTTAAGATAACTTCTTGATCTCTAACATTTAAAATTTTAATAGGGATTATATTTTGGTTAGCACGAACTAAAGCTCCCGCTACAAATACTCCTTCACACAGTTCACCCGGCAGAACAACATAATCTCCGTTGGTTTGAACTTTAAAATATTTAACTATTTCGCATCTACTAGGAATTGATATATACAATTGTTGTTCCGACACAAGAGGAATTACTTGTCTGGTCTTATATAAATTAAATGAGAATAAGCACTTTTCATAGTCTATCGTAGCTCCGTAGTCATAAAAGAAATCTGATCCCAAAATACCGTGCATTTCAATGTCATTTGCAAGGCCGTCTAGGAGTTGGAATTCCTGACAAAGTTCTATTTTATTTATTTGTAATGAAAGATGTACTGTGCCAACTGATACTACTGACCCACATAATCCATTAATATGCATTTTCTTTGATGAATTAATTCTTTCGCTAATAACTACTTTATTTTTAAAAATTACACTTACACTAGCGCCTGTATCAAGTAAAAATATAAGTTTAGTACCATTATAAAATAAATTAATAAAATTCAATCCATTTAAAGCAAAAATATTATAAAATGTTTCTGAATTATTGTTGGTCACGAAAAAATGGTTGAGATATTTGAGGATTTTCTGAATATTCACCATTTGTATTAGCATTAGAATTATTTAGGTGAAATACCCTTCTATTATTATTATTATTATTGAACGTATTATTATTAGTATTATTATTATTATTATTATTACCCCTAAAATTATTTGATCTGTAATTGGTACCCCTATAAGAATTTCTGTTACCATTGTTTCCTCTAAAGTTATTTCCTCTAACATTATTTGGTCTAAAATTATTTCCTCTGCTATTATTATTACCCCTAAAACTATTACCTCTAAAATTCCTATGCTCTCTTATCTGATAGATTTGGTCATTACTTTTGCAACAGTTATTAAGTTCTTCTTCTTTTGCACCTTGTATTGCTTGACTTAAATTTGTATAATTTCGTGCTTTGACAATTATTTGTAAATTATTATTTCTAAGCCCATTTGCAAAAGTATTGATTGCAATCTTTTCGTTAACTTGATTTAAAATATTACTATGACTTAAATTATCGCCAGCTTGAGAAAGTGTTAGCTCTGCTAATAGTTTTTCTAACGTTTTTCCAAACTGATCAATAGTCTTTGACCCTTGTTTAGCATTGTGTAATTGACTAGCTAAGGATGTTTCAGATTTTTTAGTTATAAAATATTTCTTTAAATCATTTACTAGAGCCCCATTATCAGTGTAAGTTTTATTTAATCTAATTTTTGCATTTTCACTTAAACTTTTCTTTAAAATATAAGTAGTTAATAATATTTTACCATTTGCATCAAGCATAGAATCATACAATTCAATTCCATCAATAAGTTGTTTGGTTACAGTTTCAGAACCGTCCATAACCGGTAGCAGACTTGCCGCTGTTCTCAAATCGAATTTTTCCGTCATTTTATTAATTGAACAATCTAAATTTGATACACTATTACCCTGTACAATTTGCTCAGTATGCTGCAAAACCCGTAATCTTTCTGTTAAACTATTTTCTATTGCATTAATTAATTTTTCTATTGTAATAGCAAGTTCTTTAATATTAGTTTTAATACGAAAATCTATGTCTGATTTATTAAACAAATCTTTTAAATTCTTATAACTATTTTTACACTTAGCTAAAGTTTCTAACTTACGATTTGTAACACTTTCATCCGTCCTTCTTTCGGTATTGTCTTTTATTAAGTTCTTATAAAACACTTTTAGTTCTTCAGCAAAATTTTGGAATTGTCTTTCTAGATCCATTCATTTTATACTTAATTGCAAAACCTAAAAATAAAATCTTCTCTATCTTCTTAAACTAACTCTTGGCTCGCCCTTATATGTCTGTCGATTTTCCTTTCTACCATATTTTTACATTTACGGTATAAATATGCTAATACCATAAGAAAAGCCAATGTAATAAATATAATTTCTAGTACCTCCTTTACTCCATTGGATTGAGTATTATTTGTTTGGCCTCCACTGTTACCAGCTTGTGCAATTATAACTTCCTCTTTTGATTCTTGTTGTCCCATTTTATTTATTAAAATAACAGAGTAGCCCATTAACATTAACCAAAGTGATAACGCTGGACTGGCAGGATCGCCATGTAATAAAACATCTCTTTCATATATTTATTCATGAGTTTTACTTCTTAATTATATTAAAAACACATCTTACCAGTTTAATAGTTTTTATTTAAAAAGCCCCGATTTTCGGTCACTCACTCCGACGAGTTCATAACTCTTGCTGAGTCGTCGGAATTCGTGACGACATATTTACATTATTTCTAAATACTAATATGCTTAACTAAACTTAAATAGTTTCTCAATAATCGTAATAAATCTACTGAGTATTTCCTAATTAATTATAGATATAAATACATAAACCTATAAATATAAATATAAATACAATTACAAATATAAATACCCTTATAAATATAGCTCTATATTACAAGATGAAACCTTCAATCGGAACAAACGAAAGTAGGCACTAGAAACACTTAATTACTTCGTAAGTTTAAGAACAGAGAAAAAAGCGGGAAACTGAAACTATTTGACTTGGGGTTCCTTGCCAAGAACCTCGCCCCGAGTACCGCCAATTGCATAGGGTGTGTACCTTAAATAGACTTTTACGCAGCACGTGATTAAAAAGAGGGATATGAATGGTTAGAAAACAAATCGATATTTTCTAGAAAATTCTGTTGATATAATTATGGGATGTCTTTATCACGTAAGCCAATTTCAGCCACCCTTAGGAGCAATTCTCGAACGTAATGGAACTTTTGAACGACAGGACTGGCTTAAACTTAAAAAAAAGTTGTTAAAGAAAAATTACCTATCTGGATTTTAAAAATGCTACAACATACCTAACATGCTGCGAGGGTCGTTCTCAATATTTGATGTTACTGCTGGCTATAGTAGGAATGGATAACTTTCTTTAAATTAAATATATTATAAGTACCTAACCGTTGTTTTTAA
The DNA here is from genome assembly GCA_964028335.1 of Altica lythri. Taxonomy (NCBI): domain Eukaryota; kingdom Metazoa; phylum Arthropoda; class Insecta; order Coleoptera; family Chrysomelidae; genus Altica; species Altica lythri. Next base: position 53,234,373 of record OZ034801.1, read on the forward strand.
TAATTAGATTATATTTATTTAAAAAATATATAATACTGATAACCATAAATATATACACAATGGTTTATTAAAAATCAATTCTGTATCACAAGTATTTTGGGGATCACAAACATAATTTTATTTATTTGAAAAAAATACTGATAAAATTTATACGCCATATATGAAACAAAATAAAAACACCGATAAAAATTTAGTTATAATTCAGATTCGTCTTAATGAACTATCTCCAACAAAAAAATACCTACCAAAAAAACCAATAAATCCTAGCAACGGATTTCTTTAAGGACGATTTACACTCCAGGAGAGTCACCGATAGAGTGCACCCTGAGGAAAATCCATATCAATATATTTAGACTATTCAGTTGATTGATAACTCGCTTTATTAAATAAGACACTATTACAGTTTCTTGTAATAATACTTTAATAGTATCAAGGCGTGAGTCTTGTAGTCAAGTCGAATTTTGGTTTGCCGTTAGAGGTGAAGATGTCACTACTATCACATCTTTTACACTTTCGTTATTGAAAGATATATATTGATTGTGATTTTAGTGTAGTCTTCAGTCAGCGATTATGCTCTAAGCTCGTTGACGGATAACATATACCTTGTACTGACGAGGTGCAAATACACCGAAACCGGTCTTCAAGTTATGTTGTCCCTTCTAACTACAAACCAAAATGGTTGGTTTAAATTATCTATTAGATATGCCAACCCCATTTGACTTTGAAGTATAATTCAATATCCGTCGGGGCAGATAGCCTGGGAAGTAGTTGTTTCTTCTTAGTAAAATGGTCAATGTCTTTAAAAATGTTTTTCAAAAACTCGTAAAGCGATAGAATAATTAATATTCTTTATTCTGCAACATTTGTTGATTAAGTTCCAAATTGCTTATTATTTCATTATCGGCAAAAAATCTAAAAGATTTGTTGCTTCTTGCCTATCTATCACCAAGATACTGACTCAAAATTGTTTGAAAAAGAAATTTATCAACCAACAGTGTCGTAATTATAAATTATGCTTCTTACCATAGTCAACAATTGTCAAGACTTTCTGTTGTTGCAAGCAGAAAGATCAGAGACTTAAATTAGTAAGAACTTTTAATTTTTAGAAACTTTAAGTCTTTAATATAATTTAGCTAAGGATCAGGGGCATGTGGTACTACAACTCCATATTATTGACCAAAGTTGTTTGGGTCAAAAATTCTTAATTGAGTTTTAGCACCATTATAAATCTCACAATAATTAATTTTAATGATAGTAATTCCGAATCTGAAATTGTTGTGAATTGATAACTTTACATTACTTGTTTTAGTATAAAAATCAATGTAAAGGATTTACGTAATAACTGTGTAGAGTATTCCATTTCTGTCGAGATAATTAATATTAATCAAAATAAATTGAAGTTGTTAGGAAGCATAATTTGGAGGTTGCTTTTAGGTAAACATGTAATTAATTCATCATCTTGTCTATTCATAAAGATAAAAAGCTATGGTTACCTTTATGGTACATATTAATATAACTAATAATTAAAACATGGTCTGAACTTTTAATAAACTATTATTTAAAAAATATCTCTTGGAATTTTTGAGAGATATCCCAAAATAATAGTTTACTAAAAATCCATGGTTTTGGTCACCTAACCGAATAAAAATATAAGACGACACCAAAAAATTGACTGGGAGTTTGATATTTCAATTTTAGATTTGAGGAATAATCTCTCTCATTAACGTCATGGCAAATGTGCATAAGGAGAAAGTAAGAGTCACATGTAACATGAGTTGAATTTAACGACTAAAAAGCTAAATAATTACTAAGCATCTATAGCTTAGTGGTTAGTGCGTTACCACGTACAGATAAAGATTACGGGTTCAAGTCCTGCTGGATGCGACATTTTTTAAATTTCTCTTTAATGTAATTTAATATATTATTGTTTGCATACTTTCTAAAACTTTAAAAAAGGTCTGAAATATTGTTAAAGTAAAATAAAATCATATTGAGTATATGTACTTGCATAGACGCAAACAATGAATGGCTGTAATAGCTACAAGATAATCTGACAGCGCACAAGAAAATAAAGCAGAATATAAGAGAATACAATCCAAGTAGATATACATCCACGTAAAAATGGGCACATTGATGGCACATCTGGTGTACAGACGAATCTAAGACTGAAGAGGATAATTCACATTTATAGGTAGCTTCTAAATTATCATACGAATATCGAAAAGAATTCGATATTCTGGCGGAACATAACAGTAGGTATTAAACTAGTTTTAGTGTCAAAAAATGAAGTAAAAAATCACCGAAAATATTCTACAGTTCAAAGCCAAGTCAGAAAGTATGGTCCCTAAGAGATGAAAGATGGATGAAAGTCTGGATCCGTAGAAACATAACCAAGCATCGGTAAAGAGACACCTGCTAGACATGAATGGAAACCCAGCGGCAGATTATGCGATAGGAAACCTGAAACAATTAAACACATAATATGCCATTGCGAGGCACTAGAACGCAAAAGACTGTCAATTTTTGGAGACTTTAAAAAGACTCCGCAAGCATATGCAAATTGGTACAGGGTACCAAGATCCTGGAATGGAAAAAGTACCATAAGGCTAATTAGAATGTCATACAACCGCTGCCTTTGTCAAAAGCCTAACAAAAGGAAAATACTTCTTTATTTACACTTTCATATCACTGTGTCGGAGTAGGTATAATTTAGGAAAAACTGTCGAAACAATGGAGTCGTCTAGGTATCAATAAGTTACTTTCCTGAAGAACAGTCAAACTGATAGTATCGACCGTAATATAACAGTACACAAAGAATATTTTAATTTCATTACGGAAAGCTGTTTCTCTTTTTTGAAATTATTAAGTATAAAATTATGGGCTTGTTGGTCTGTCACAATATTTCTAAGGGAATTATTGAACATGTGAATGGCTTTTATATTTCTTTCATTTTGGTGAGTGCTTCATTATAAGTAGTAGTTAAAACGGAAGACTACATATTAAATTGCCTAGTGGCTGTTCTGTTGTACAAATTTCAACGGTCAAGTTTAGACAAACATCGGAACGTTGGATTAGGTTAGCATTCTTCTCAACACTAATATCACCGCTAACCATACTTTGGTAGAATTCATCTGGAATGTAGTCATCGTTGGTGAGTTTTGCACATGTCTCCCTATCTGTGCTGGATATTTTTGGAGACGTCTGTAAAATTAATCCATATTTTAATTCAATAGCAGACCGATGCTAACAGAAGACATCACCTTGACCATCGAAGCAATTGCAACTCGCTGCTGAAATATTAACGACGAATATGAGATTTCTATCTGTACTAGACTCAACTAGAAATTCATACGTTTAATCTTGGTTATATCCTTTGATCTATTACAAAACTTCAAGTAAGCGGAACTGTTTGTGCGTCGGCTGTACGTAAATTTCATGAGTCGACTGTATTAAAACGTTTTAAAAATATTGGACAAAAAGTTTATCAGAGCACAAACTTGAACGCTTTGCATCTCTGTAAAATAAAATCTCTGAAAATATAATATAGTTGAGTTCATCTTGCGAGGTGTGGAAAGCACACGCCACCGGAAGAGCGCCTATTTTACTTAAGGTAAAGACAAAGGTTATGACTGGATTGCTTTGATGGCAAGACGACGTAGTGACAATAAAAAACATGTCTTCTATAAAATATTCAGTAATATGTCCTTTGCATAATCGGGCTTATTACATTGGATTTTTTTGTTCTTTATAAGAAACCTTCTGCTTGCAATTTTGTTAACTTACTTTTCAAGATTTGTCTCCAAAATTTAATTTACGCTAATTTTTATAAAGATAACATAAATGTCTTTCACTTGGGTTAATTTAAGAATTTGCCTAGTAAATTGAACTTTTTTCCGTACCTTTCAAATTTAAGTCATTTCATATAATTGCTGCTGAGCTCATACCAAAATCAAAATATATCCGAAAAGAAACGTCAGTTTCTTCAATACTCCGTAACACGGAGACAGAATGGAACATGAGAGACTGCCAAAAATATCCAGGGACAACAAACCATATAGCAAAAGAAGGAAGACCACCCAAAAGATGGAAAGAAAGCTGGCAAACAACCACCACAGAAACGGAATAGAGGCAGACAAACAGGAGTAATCCTAGTCGAAGGAGAAAGAAGAAGAAGAAGAAGTATGTATCTGTTTTCATGCCTTTTAAAGCCTGAAGAAAAACGAAAATATTAGGGTAATGTGTGGAACAGTAATTCTTAAATTTTGAGAGTAAAATTTCTCAACTGCTGACAGATCTGAAGAATGGTCATCGACGGAACCTCGAGTTTTGTAATTTTAATCTGCGAGTTCATATTTCAGAAATATAAAAAAAATTGTAAGTCCACATTACAAAAAAAAATGTTAAAACTTAAAATTAAATTTTAAGTGTCCGGGTTAGATTAATGTTTTTATAAATATTTTATAATAATTTTTCAAAGCCAAGTCAATTAACAATAAATAATCGTGTTCGTGTAATTGCTGTGGGCGAAGTTTTTATAATGTAAAACTGTATTATTTGTCTAGTCCAAAAAGTTTTAAAAAACTTAAACTTGATAAACAGCGCTATTAAATTAATTTTATGTAAACAACTATATGATTCACACATCTTACAATAAGACCACAGACAAAATGGGATTGTCTATATGTCTATATACAGCAGGTGAGAAGAAATCAAATTTTTTTTTAAACTGGCCAGAAATTAGTACTTTCCGGTTTATTTTTAGTTCAGAAAATCTCATTTTGTCGGACAAGGCCAGAAAATAAAAATGAGTCCTGTAAAAGCTGGTCCGGTCCGACTCGCAGGCTTGCAGGACTCACCTGCGGCTCGCCATGCAATTTCCCACTCGTCCAGTAAAAGACCACTTTTGGGACTTGTTACGTAAACTACTATTTAGGAAAATGTGGTGTGCTATTTACGGATGCGGTATCGACAATTAGATGAAAGGGTTTTCGCTTGATATAAAATGATTCAGCTTTTCAAAAGATACTGAAACACTCATGGGGACTTTAACACAATTTATTAACAAAATTGAAACAAGATACACAGAACTCAGTTGGAAAACGTCTAAACTAAATTACAATAACAATGAACTATTCGAATTATTTGAACTGCACATACATCCCCTTATATAGAACAAATGAACATTCTAGAATTTGTGAGAAACGTTATCGAACCTTATCAGTACACACTAGAATGAGTCATAAAGAGTAAGAATAGAATAACCTAAAAACAGTTTTCTAAGTAAAGGTCCTTTCCTTATTTGGTTATCCCGTTACAATTATAGGTGATATTCAGTATGACAGATTGGAAAACTTGGCAGGGTATACCTATATTCCATTAAATTAAAGATCTTGATACTACGACAGATTCTAGATCACGCTGTACATGGGTTCACATCAAAGCTTACTCCGCAATTTATGGTTCAGCTGGAAGAACTTGAGAAAATATTTAAATCTTTTAATAATGATAGTTTATTTATTTCTAACAATTATTTAAAGAAATTATTAGAAATAAGTTCTCTTGTGTTATGTGCAAAGAAAATCAAATTACTATTTTTTCGTTCTAGAATGTTTTTTAGAATGAGACAGTTGAACCGTGATTTAGATAATGCAGCTGTTTCTAGGAAACGAGCCTGACCGAAATCGGTATAGCGTAGTATCATATCTTGTATATTTGTATCATGTGATTTACATACTTCTTACTCCACCTTCCGAAATATTTTGCTACGTAATCATCTGGCATTGGATGGGCTCTTATAAATTAATACTAACACTCTTCATCTATAGTTAGTTTCAAAGTGAGAAACAATCAGTTTCTAATTAAATCTTTAACTTCATTATTAATTTTCAAAAACAAATCAACTATAAAAATGCCTTTAAGCATGGATCGTTGGATTGGCAAAGTGGCTGTAGTGACTGGTGCTAGCGTGGGAATTGGAGCTGCTATAGCAAGGCAATTAGTTAAAGAGGGGTTATTGGTAAGTTTTAATAATTATTAGCATTGCTATTATTATTAAATTTAAATACTTATATTTGTCCTCACAAATAAAATTTATTGAAGCAAGTAAGTAATATATAGGTACCAATGATTATATTACATTAAATTGACTTTTCCTGTTGAATGTGATATTGACTCATTAGTTTCCTAATTAACAATTTGATGAAAGAAATATTTTGTAAAATAAATTCAATATAATATATCAGTGATAAAAAATTTATAAAGTTTTTTCCTGAATTTACTCTTAATGGACCTTAGTTCAATTTTAAATAAAATATATTAAAAAAAGTGCTTGAATAAATTTTCAAGTTTTCACATAAGGGCGATTTAGTTTAATATTCATCAACAACTGAATACTAAAATAAATAATAGTTCAAAAAAAAACTAAAAAATCTCCCCAAAATAAAATTGTAATAAAATTTAAGTCATTAACAGAATAATTCAATTCAGAGTAAAAAGCGTGGGGTGCTTGATATTTTTTAAATATCACAATCATTCTTTTGGCAACTATCTATGGGAGGATAGTTAGAAACAGCAGAAAAATGCTCCCACGCTTTTTACTCTGAATTAAATTATTCTGTTAATGATTATATTTTATTATAATTGTATGTTCAGGCTATTCATTATGATTGATTGTTTGTTTTTACTACGATAATATAAAAGCGTGTTTTTTTAGTTTTTTTAAACTAGATATTATTTATTTTCCATTTTTTAGACGGTGACAAACTCATAAATACGGAAGTTAATTATCCATTCAGATTTATTTAGAAAGATCCACTCAGTGGTCTCCGTATATGATCAATCAAAGGGGATTGATCCGAAATTAATCACCCTCACGGACTAATAGGACCCACTTTCACCATTGTAATTAGTTTTATCCAATTAATGGAAACGCCGTTAAGGTGTCAATAGACCCAGGTTTCGTCTACTGTTGAATTCTGAACTCTCTTAGGAATAAGTCTAATTAATCAAATAGTTTTTTAGGATAAAGCTTTTTTATTCATATTCGCCGTTTGTATTCTAATCAATTTAAATTTATCATTACAAATTTTTTAATCGTATTAAATTCTCTCCTTCCGACTGTAATTTCAAAGTTTTACTGGTTATCAAATTTTGCCTTGTAAAATATGTAGATTGAAATTTATGTTCTGATTATATTGTTGTGCTTTTGTGAATCACGTTTATCATCCCATATACTATGTGAATTTGTAATATACAGTCATTTGGCTGTATTATACACATTAGTACCTGCGCAAGTATTAGGAATGAACGAGGTGAGAATGCAACTATACTCTAAAAACATTTTGGCCTCATTGTGCATTGCCGAGTTTCGAAGATCCCCAAGCGAATCCTAAAGAGTAAGAGGATTCAATCTATTACAGAAAACATGATCAAATAACTTAACAAAAACACATGGTTTATTTATAGACCTGGAATTGTCAATATCTGCAATATTACACCGTTTATGCAAAGGTGTGACCAAACCAAGCTTCCATCCTAAAGGAAAATATCCTTGAAGTAAAAAGACATTAAATATATTTCATAGAAAACTACTAAAAAAACAAATCAAATCTTTATTAACAGTAATTGCCAATTTTACAAAAAAAAGTACAATAAAGAAAACAACTATAACAATTAAGCTGGATTTACATTGTAAAAAAATAAAAAATAAACATTTCATACTAACCTAACTAAATGGCACAATTTAATTTAAAAACGATATTTAATTGAAAAAACAAATTACTATAATCGACTAGGTAGTTTGTTAACAAATAAAAAGCATGGGCGTAGCCAGCCATGGGCTCAGGGTGGGGCAACAGTCTAAAATAATATGTAACTTGCAAACCATACCCCGCGGTATTACCCCGGTTAATTTTTTCATACAAAATGGTTGTACCCACAACCCACAGCACCCTGTATCTGTCTCCTTTCGGTCGCCTGTGTAACTTATGTATAATTAGAATTATCCTAAACACTTACTAATTGCTCAGCTATCTACACCACCAAATCTCCCATCTAAGACGAGTTTTCACTCATGGTAGAGTGAAGCCATGTCTTGACACGCCGTAACATACTGAAAGACCTCTCTATAATACAGGTCGTATACGGTTGGGACAGTAAAATAGCAAGCGCATTTTATTATGCTCGGATAAAACAATTCTGAATCCTTTATCAGTTCTACCACTTCCATGTCATTCAATGCCATATTTTTTTCCCAAAAGTGGTACCACAGTTCAGCCTTTCCGTGCAAATTACCACTTAAGTAATAAAACTCGCAAAAGGCCTCTGTTTTTTTTTAGTTCTTCGATTGTCATTTGCAACATGTTATATTCGTGCAATGACATAAAAAATATGCCGGTAAGTTGGACTCCTAGAAATACTCTCACAATGACATAATTAGCGAGTCTAAGTAGGGAATATTCAACGATCGTTTCCAAAACTGAGTAGAACTCTCTGTCAGAGGATTTGCACACTGGAGCAAGTCAATGCTTTTTGATTACGATAGGTTGAAGCAATGCGGAATATTTCGCAATAAGGAAAACAGAGACAATAAATTCTAAATTTATAGTAGCGCCGTATAGCTGAAAAACCGATTTTCTCGTTGCTTTCTTTTTCTTTCGAAAATCTTAAAAGGGCCGTGGTCATTTGGATGTAATTTTCTTTGAAAATAGCAATGCACTTAAACTTTTGTGACCAGCGCGTTTCACACAGTATGTCAGATACGTGCTTACGACATAGAGCCGATTCTCGAAAGAATTTTATGATTTCCTTTATTGAGCCAAGTGTATTACGTATAGCGGAGAGTGGGTTAAAATCATGAACGACCAAATTTAATTTGTGGTTAGCGTAGTGGAAAAATAGCTTTTTTTTATTTTTCTCTTAGTATCTTTTGAACGCCACTATCTTTCCCCGACATTGTGAAGTACCTACCTGTCATAGTCTTTTCTGGAACCAGGCACACGTTCGTTATGAAGTTATCTATGACAGAGGCAATAAATCTAGCGTCCATGGCAATTAGTTCGATGAAGCCTAAAAGTTCTTCACGAGTCAACATCTTTTCTTCGTCAAAAGATTTGACGCCGATTGACAGTTGCTCCTTGCCTGATATGTCGCAACTCTCGTCTGCTAAAATACTATCCGCTGGGTGCGAAGGATAGGGTGGGAGAACCACGAATCGATCGCAGCGCTCACCGTGGCTAAAAAAGGAACTTACGGCGGACGATTAATCACTTTTTACTAAGGATTTTACATGGATTTCACTTATCCATGCGTCGATTTAAAAAGTAAATAAACCTTCGTCACGAAACCTGCTGTACAGTCAACTGCAACAACAATGGCAAAAATAGTGATCAGAAATTCTATAAATTTCCACAAAAAGTTGGAAACGAAAACAACGTGTGAAGTAGTGGATAATCGCTATCAAGAGGAAAAAGCTAATAAGCTAACTTAAAAAGCAACATTTTAAATATTTGCTATATTTAGTAGATACCTATGTTGTAGGAAGCATCACGTTTTATTTTTACGTCTTGCACATGTTAAGCCAAAACTAATTCTTTACCTTTGTTGGTTGTTTGAGGTTGGAAAGTTATGTCGTGAGTGATTGCTTGAAAAACAGTTTTAATAATTAATTTCGCCATGTATAACTGAAAATACACAAAACGTCTGCATTATTAACGGCATTATAATCATATTATTATCATCTATAATGCGATAATCGATTTTACATTTATTTATTTTTTTAATTACTTCACGTGAAGTCCGCCGTGATAAAGCCCATCTATACTACCTAAAATTTAATGATTTTGACATTGTAGACGGAAAATAAAAAAGATAAATATTATTATCGACGCTGTAGATTTACATGATCAATACATTTGGGTAGAAAACTAATAAATTACGATGTTTCATTGGAAATCATTATTTGTTTACTTACTTTTCGTGATGACAGTTAGCCATTTGATATTTCAAAGTCCGCCGTAATTGTAAACGCAAGGTGCCGCTGTCATCGCGCACCCTGCCTATATGCATGAGCTTTTTTCACACCGTCTATGATATCATCTCTAATAACATCTCCAGAAATATTTAATATTTCATTTTGAATCTAAACCGCCATATGTCGGATTCTTTGCACATGATTCTGAGTGCTTCTTTAATGTTTTATCGCAAGACTCTATCTTAAGTTTGATAAGGTCTTCAAACAGACCTTTATGAAGATCCTTACCTCTTAATGGCAGATCGTGGGCACCACAAAAAAACTGTATCTATTACAGATGCAACAATTTTTTAATTATCTTGTATGATTTTTTCATGCACATCCACAGGCGTATTCTATAAAAAAAAATTTGCGGACGTGTATGAGATCTTCTGACACTGAAACGTTGCAAAGCTTCCCCTCAAATCAACAACTCTCTTACGTACACTAAAGAAAAACAAAAGGATTGCATTTGTGTTTGCATAAACGTCCACTGCGCGCCTGCTGTCAATCGCTGGCGTTTTTTTTATCGATTTTTTTTTGTGTTTATTAAGTATTGTAGTTATACCCCAATTCGTCATTCGTAGGCAGTGTATGAAAGATAGGAATATAATGCGTAGTTGCCAGATTTATCTTAGAAAGACTTACTATCTTTTTCTTATTAACGCGCAATAGAAAGAGATATGTTTAAGTTAAATGGCAACCGGTGCCTAAAAACACGCCACTGAACGATCACTGGATGACAGAACGATTTACGCTGGCACCGGTTGCCATTTAACTTAAAAATATTCTCTTTCTATTGCGCGTTAATAAGACAAAGATAGTAAGTCTTTCTAAGATAAACCTGGCAACTACGCATTATTCCTATCTTTCATACACTGCCAACGAATGACGAAATGGGGTATAGCACCTAGGTAATTAAGGGCCGGTTTATCAATGTCCTGTTAAATCTGCCTGCTACGTAACTACCAGCTAACGTTAGCTGACAGCTAAAGTGGCTGTTATCTCGGAAAGTGTTTTTCAATACAATTTTGACTGCCAGCTACGTGACTGCTAGATTTTGTTATATTGGCACTTCTGACTATTTCAGTCTCTGTTTTTAATTTTCAGTTGCCGTTTTTAATTGGACAATTTAAATTGCCCGGTAAAATTACAATGGGGTGTGGGGTTACAGTCACTGTAGTTTGTTATTGTTTTGATTGCTGTCTGGAGAGTGTGGACGAATTGTGAGTAATTTGTGGAATTGTGTGATTTGATTAATTTTCTGACAATGGAAAGTGCTGAAGAAAAAAAAAAGAGAATACCAAATTTTACAGCCTCCGATCGAGCATTGCTATTATCCATAGCTAATAAAAAAAGAAACATAATTGAAAACAAAAAAACAGACAATATAACGTGGAAACAAAAGGATAAAGAATGGGAAAAAATTCAAGAAGAATATAATTCTTCTACGACAGGACCGGTACGTATGTCTGTAGAGTTTTGACAAACAAAGTAATAATCGTAGTTAATTTCAGGCACGTACAGCTAGACAGCTTAAAAATAAGTACGAAGCAATAAAAAAAGAATTAAAAAAAAAATATTCGCAATATGCAGCCTACCTCAAAGGAACTGGTGGTGGCCCGTATGTACGACCTCCTTCTCCAGAAAATCAAGAAGAAAAGGTTTTGTCTCAAACAATTCGTTTTGGGATACAGGGTTTATCTTCCCAATTTGATAATGATGGATTATCAGGTAAATTGATAAATTATATTTTATTAATCTTTTGTCAAAGTTGAACAGTAATTTATATTAGTTGGTCAAACTTAAGTGGGGAAGGGGAAAAACCCCATTGTGCTCATCCAATTGTAGATGGATAAAAGGTTATTTTAGTTTCTCTATTTTTCACTAACATCCAAATTGTATTTATTAAAAAAGTAAGCAAAATAAATGCGTCGTATCTAAGGTTTTATTTTTGGTTGTATTTGATTCTTTAGGGTATATATATAAAATTATAAAATATTGGTCAAAATTTTTGGTAATTGTATCTTCTAGTTACTAAGATTTAAAATCTAAATTAATTTGACAAGTGTTTCTAAGAGTGGGTCAGTTTTTTAGAGGATAATTACATTGCCTCAGAATTTATTAGAAAAATTAACTAAAATTTATTGACAACACCAACTATTTTAAAGGCCACTATTTTCTTCGCTACAAGTAAACGGAGTTTTTTAAAATGTTTTATAATAAAAGACACCCCTAATAATCAAACATAATTGTATAATTTTTTAATGAACACACTATTTAATTTTAGTGAAAATTAGAAAAATTAAAACAATTTTTTAACTATCAAAATTTAGATCGTCAACTTCTGGGAATTTAAATATATTATATAATTTATATAAATTAAATATTGTCAATTAAATGGGCTAAAAACCAATGAATTGTTTTTTAATATAAGTTTTATTTGATTTTAGGTGTCTTTGGTCTAAATTATAGCCAATGTGATGAAAAAGAAAATCACGATTCACAGCTCGATTGGACAGAACCTAATTCGGAGCTATTTCAAACTGAAAAACATTTTCAGTTAAAACCCCGAATTGAAAATAAAAGTGAACATAACTATGCTAGTGATGTAGGTACGTAATCAATTAAATATAAAAAAGATATTTCAAACTTTCCAATCTCATTTGATTTTTAGTTTTTTATGTAATTTGATAAAGACAAACAAGGTAGTAGATATACCTAATATTTATTTTTTATTTTACAGAAATAGCAAATTATGTAGAAGTTCAGGAGGAATGTAAATTAGAAGAAAGAGAGGGTTCACCTGTGCAGCCAGTTCAAGATCAATCTGTTCAGCCAACCTCCTCCAAACCTTGGCACAGCAGGAGAAGGCCTGTTATAAAAAAAAAGAAAAGCCTTTCTTCTGCTGGGGCCAAGTTTGAAGATTTAGCTGAACACAAAAAAGACTTTGTTACATTACAAAAAGCTGTTCTACAAGAACAAAGATCCGAACAAAGAATGGAGCATCAAAAACGATTGTTACTATTAGATCTTCAAATAGAAGAACAGCAATTAAAGAATGAACTATTAAAACAACAACTTGAAATGTGATTTTATTCTTAGTTTAGTTATTTTTTTTTAATTTGTTATATTTTATGTTTTGTTAGGTATATGTATTGCTTAAAAAGCTCTTTCTGTTTATTTTATTATTATATTTTATTAAATAGTTAAAATAGTTTGTGGATTAATACAAAAATTTTAAAATGTCATTTATTTTTATTAATAAAAATAAGAATAAATAAAACTACAAAATAAATAACCTAATTTTTATTTATCTAAGTAAACCAGGAAAATAGTCTGCTATTAATATATCCCTAGCAGTTTGTAAATTATTTGGTACTTGATTTTGACGATCTACTTGAATGTCTTCATCAAAATCAATGCCCTGTTGAATAACTTCTGGATCATCCGGAGGCATATCTTCATTTTGGCCTAGGGCAATATTATGGAGAACTGCACAAGCCACAATTACTGCCTGGGTATTTTCCAATTTTTGTCTCATGCCAAATGATAATACTGGAAATCGGCGCTTCCAAACCCCATACTGCCTTTCTACTGGATTTCTTGTTCTCCTTACTGAAAAGAAAAAGAGGACTTTAGTTTTTTTATATTAATAATATTATTATTTAGGTTAAACAAATGTTTATTGAAATTTAACCTCATGTTAACTTTATTTTTTTCCCTTTTTGCATAAGACGGAAGCTCAATTAGATCGTTTTTATTCGAAATACCTATGAAGCAAATAGAAAATTTCACAAACATCTTCTTTTAAATAAAAAAGATTATCCATTCCTCAAATGTGATTGCTTATTGAATAAATTCAGGCCCAAAATCAATCCACATACATTTTTCTTGATCTTATAACAAATTACATTTGGCAACTAGTTTTAGGCTACATCATCAGGACTAAACATTACAGCTAAGTAATCTTTGATAACGAAAATTCTCATCCAATGGTGTGAAAAAACAGTAGTATTACTTAAGATGCTGTCACATGGGAAACAAGTAACTTAACTAAAAGATTAGGCTCATAAGTATTGACGGTTTTTAAGTTACCTGTGTTTATAAAAATTCATCCCATATAGGTACCAACTTAGTAGACATATTGTACCTATATATTTTCTTCATTTTAAAATGCTTTTTCAAACTACATATTATGTTATAATGAGAATTTTTAAATAATCAAAGATTTCTTCTTTATATTATTTAGCCCTGAAGATGACATATTCCGAAACTAGTTTATTTACCTGATTTTATGTATAATTTTATAAATGCATACCCGATTCATTGTATAACTCTTCGACTTCGTTGTGAGTTCGATCCAGGGGAGTTACTACATGAGTAGTGTCTTCATATCCACTATCTGCTACCAACAGTGAATTGCCAAACTCATTATCATGTATTCGTTGGTAAATAAATGAATTATTTAAAATCATCTGATCATGCGTTGACCCTGGCCAACGAGCCACAATATCTAAAATTTTTAGATCGGCTGATGATATTGTTTGTACGTTTAAAGAAAAGTATCCTTTCCTATTACGAAAAATTTCTGGTTGAAGTCCACCTAAAAAGAAAAAGATGATTATAAACATAATAATGGTCTTGTGGAATTTGGTATATCACCTTTACTTCAGTAAAATAAAATAATCTCAACAAATGTATCCCTGCTTATTTACGATCATTAAGGGAAAGAACCATATGTGACAACACACCACCAGTTGTATTAATAAATCTATTTTGCTACTTTTTATCTAATATTATATATTACAGTTTCCTAATTAAATAAAACTAGCACTATGTAAACACAAGTATGAACGAGGCACTTACCAGGCGACTGGATTTTTATATGGGTGCAATCTAATGACCCAATTACTCTAGGTAATCGAGCTTTTACAAAAAAAGCTTGCTGAGCCATGGCAATTTCATGCTGTGTTCCTGGCATTCTGATATACGTTGGTGCTAAAGAAGCTATGGCACGGGTAACCTTTCTAACAATATTACATGCTGTACTTTTATTCACATTAATCACATCTCCAACTGTTATCATGAAACCTCCAGTAGCATAAAACCTTAATGTCAGTAAAAGTTGGTTGATTGGAGACACAGAATGGTTTCTAAAAAAGTTAATATGTGAGTAATAATAGTGTTAACATATCTTAAAAATAACATAAAATAATCATAACATATTTAAATCATTTGAAAAGATTTCAATATTATATCCTATTTTGTAAAGAACATATTTTTTTTTGGTAGTAAATATTTATTTACAAGCGAATACATATATATATATACCTTTGAATAATTTAAATATAAAATTACCTGTTTGTTGCGGTTTCAATTTGCTCCTCTATTTGCTCTAATACATTTAAAACAGTTTGTTTCTTCAGCCTAAATCTCATAAAAAAATCAACTTCATCATAATCTTCAAAAAAGTTGGTTCGTTCTCTCATAACATAGGGTCTTCTCTCATGTTCCAAAAACTCTATTATTTCTTCATCATCATCACTAAATTCGTGTAATAAAAACAGATCACCTTGATCCATTATCACAAACAATTATAAAAATATCCAAAAATCCAAACAAAACTTATATTTTCACAACAAAACCTTCAATTATTTTACTTAAAATTGTTTAGTAAACCAGTATTATTACACAAGGAAAATGTAAAAATAAATGAGGTTATACGTTATACCACATTACCACAACAAAACAAAACAAGAAATTGATATTGGGCTTGCGCATCGATTTAGCTGGCAGCCAAGTATCTTAACAGTAGGATTCATCTTACGGTCAGTCAAAGTGCAAGATAGCCTTCAGCTACCGGTAACAGGAACATCGATAAACACTTTGACCGACAGTTAGTCACTAGCTGCCAGCTAAGTTGTCTTAACTGGACTTTGATAAACCGGCCCTAAGTGTTTTATGTTTCATTAGGTCCCTTACAAGTTACAAGTCAGAACCAGGGTGGGGCAAGTGCCCCACCCTGGCTACGCCCATGATGAAAAGTATGAAACGTACAAATATTTATCTGAATGCATCATCATACGCAGTAAAGGTGACTGGTAAAAATAATTTGTACGGCTAATTGGTACATAAAAAATATAATTTCTAAGCGTAAAGTACATTGAGCTGTAAAAAAATTAAAGAATATACCGATAATTAATTTCATCATTAAACACTATATAAATAAACTTAAAATCATATCTCTGCACAATTTAACAAACAATGGATGTACATTATTGGGACCAGTTGTATGTATGTTAAAAAAATTGCACTCATAATATAATCAAAAGTAACATCCTGAAAAGGTATAGCAACCTTCCTATAAACAGATTCCAATTTTTTTAACAAACAAATTTACAATATTCTGTGCATTATCGAAAAGTTCATTACCATAGTACATAGAAGATGGATTTCATTACTAGACGTAACGCTACTTACATACTTAAAGAAACACCTAGGGTCCAAAGCCAAAAATGATTCGATTTTATTAATAAAGCAATTATAATCTCTAAAATTTTACATTTAGACCTCTCGAAAGTAAATAGTTTTTAGAAATGAGTAGAGCCAAATTCTTTATATATGAAAAAAAAATTTTACTTTTGATCGCGGAAATCAATACGGAAGAGAACCATTTATGACCATATTAAGAATATTAAGATTGTCATAAACTAGATTTAGACAGTGATCAATGATCAATATTGCAATTAACATTACTTAAGTCAGGTCAATTTAAAGTTGAAAATTTGTTCGTAATGCCAACATAATCTGCGCTTTTAAAGTCATAAATGTATTAAGTTATCACATTCAAAAATTGTATCGTCAAAAAAATCCAACAAGTTACCACTAATGTTGGTAAAAACAAGATTCAAAATAGTGCCAGAAATATTTTTATGATCATTTAACTGAAGAAAAAAACTCACTCATAAATCACAAAACTCAGATAAAGAATAAGTAGCCTGTCGTACGTCATGATTAGGATGATGCCCAGTAGCTCTAAAGCAATTATCCTCATTAACTCCAAAAATTATACATAGTACTTTATTAAACTATTTAATAAATAGTCTCTATAATAGTCTACAGAGGCTAGTGGGGGAACATAAGTCACAGCAACAACAAAATATGTGATATAAAGTTGAATACTTACAATAACTTGCTCAAAAGAATTATGAGACACGGGAATTGAAGTTATTAACCGCAACCAACACACCCCACCGGTCCTTTTATCACTAGTGAGAATAGATCTATCACATCTGTAAATGACACTTAGAAATATTAGAATCGAGCAATGTCTCAGTTAAAAAAATAAGATCATAATACTCTAGTGAGTAATTTTTAGATCTAAACTCATTCCGCTTACCACGTATATACTACGAACATTTTGATAAAAAAGATTAATTTTACTTTTACTATGATATAGCTAGTCTGTATTTATCTTATGCACAAAGGTTGCTCTTTTTTTAATATACTTAATCGACAGATCCTTTTCTTATTACCAATTATATTGTTAAGCACCTCTTTGATTGATCGCTACGGATAACCAATTTTCCATCTCCGAGTTTAGTTTTGTTGAAAACCAAGTAAACATCATCGGCGCAATGCAAAATAACTTTAATAGGTCTATTTTTTCCATCTATGAATTTTTTACCAAGTCTCAGTGTTTTAATATTCTAAGGAGAAAAAGGTAAATCAAGACCAGAACTACAAAAAATGCCCTGAACTGAAGATAAGTCCAACTGTTGAACATCCTTTAAGTTTTCCGTCCTATCTGTTTATAAAACTTTTTTACTTTTAATCCTGATTTACGGTTACTAAACGTATTTCTCCGGATATATCGTTTCCATACCTTGAATAACTTTTAATATATTATACCTTTTAGGTTGTTGGTTTAGCAAGAAGGGTTGAACTTATTGAAGAGCAAGCAAAACTTCTATCTAACGAAAAAGGCAAACTATATCCCTTCCGGTGTGATGTTATGAAGGAAGAAGACATTCTTTCTGTTTTTAATTGGACTCGTCAAAATCTGGGTCCCGTTCACATAATGATCAATAATGCTGGAATACTTGAAAATACAAATTTGATAAATGGAGATGTAAAAAAGTGGAAAAATGTGTTGGAAACAAATGTACTTGGAGTATGCATTGGAACCAGAGAAGCAGTTCGAGATATGGTAGGACATAACATTAATGGCCACATCATTCATATGAATAGTGTAGGCGGACACAGGGTTCCATATTTTACATTCAGCAATCTTTATCCTGGCTCTAAACATGCCATAACAGCTTTAGCTGAAACGTTAAGGAAAGAGTTGATGGCTAACCATTTGGATATTAAAATTACAGTAAGTAAAATTATAAATATTAATGAATGTACCGTAACGGTAAGGGTGCAGAACTTGTTCCTGTTTGTGCGCAGGTCTGTGCGCATTCACAAATTGATCTGAATTCTGCGCGAGAAATTCAAATTTGCATGCATTGTTGCCAGATCCATTGCATATCTGTAACAATCGGAAACTTGTGAAATACTGAAATACCACAAAATATAGCAAATACGGTTATACTAATTATCATGTTCTGTCCAATGGGCCTACATTCACGTGTTAGATAAAAGGTTTTGTAAACAAACATTTTGGTTAGAATTTCTATTTGAGAATACTTTATTTTAAGTAAGTATGTATGTTCAAAACTGTTAAAAGATTAAGTTATTTGGATTTTAGTGTTAATTATAGGCCAAGTTGTAATGTAATATTTAAATTAAAGTTAAAAACACAATAATAGATTCTCTAGAAGGCTACAAAACATTTTAATAGTCTTTTAAAAACAAGAAAAGTTTTAAAGCTGTATTGAATGAATTTATTGTATTAAGATCAGAGATTTATCCATATATGTGTATTTGAAAAACGTTACAAAATATTCAGTATACTCTTCAGAGTAAGAAACTCGTTAGAATAGGTTAAAATGTCCGATTTTTACTGTGTGAACCTTCCACAATAGCTTTATGTAATCATTTGGTTTCATACGCCAATCCAATTCCATATTAACCAATATGTACATCGGAAAATATAACGTACTCAAAAGTCTTTAAATGTAATAATTCAATTTACGAATTTAAAAGAAAATTTGGACAAAAAGATGCGGATGATATCTGTTTACTGCACCTTAGTTATAGTAATTGAATTTGAATAATAGGTAAGGGTCTACAAAAAAAAAACAAAATAAATGTAACAATGTTTATTGTACAAAAAAAAAAAATAAAAATAATAAACACATAACATTTTATTTTCAATATAGTTTATAAAATTTAAGGTTACTCTGTATAAACGTATATATTAACATATAATATCATTCATCATTTTTTTACATAGATTAAGACCTTTCAGAATTTATCAAAAGTTTGTTAAACATGATACATTAAAATATGAACTATTCCAACTACAATTCTTATTCTATAAAATATGTATTCTAAAATAACTGAAAGTTTTGTACATTGTATATGACTAATAATATTTATTGTAATTAATATTATACATTTGGGCTCAATAGGCTTGCCTCAGCCCTTCTTGTAAAATAATAATAATAATAATATATAAACTTTTTAATACAATTGGACAAATCAAAAATTCATGATTTTGTATGTAATATTACTATCAAAACACTTAAAGTAACAGTTAACACCCTAAAATTCTATTAATTAATCTAGAAATGAAAAAACATTTTATAAATTAACACGCACATTTATAATGTACACAAATGGAAACTAAAAAGATAAAAACAAAAAAAATGATTCTTCAATTAAAAAACTAAACAGGATCACAAAAAAAACAGTTTTTTTTTATATTTAATAAGTTTATAACTGAGAACACGCATATATTACTATAAAATAATTACAGTAACAAATATTATAAATGACGTAGACGAGATTATCATATTTTTTAGTTTACTGCCGACTTACTCAGTATATTTAAAAATACATCACGAAGCTATACTTCTTGATGATACAGATCTATGGGTATATTCGTTTAAAATAAATTAAACGCGGGTGATTTAAACCCTATTTAAAAAATATTGTATTAGGTATTTTGTCTTATAAAAATACAACATATTTTTTAATTTTTTTATTATATGTACAATAATATCTACATAAAGTGTTTAAGTGTATAAGTAATTCTATGCACGTAAAGTAAGTAAAAAGTTTAAGATACATGTTTAAAACCAATCTGTTTGTATTGTCAGCTAACCTAGACCGAGGCCACAAGGATCTGGGGGAATAACAGCGAGGTTAATTTTATCAAGAAGTTTTAAGTCGTTAAACTATGAGATATTAAAAATACACGATTTTATATTATATATTCAATTTATTATACATAATTTATATTAATATGATCTGTGTCACAATAATAAAGTTTTTTTCGGTATTGATCTATATTTTATTAAATATTTCATCGATTCCAATATTTTATGGCCTTCAGAACAATTATATGTTAATACAAGCTAATTTTTAAAAAATGCAAAACGAATTAGGACTTAGAGTAGATAATACTGCCTTAATAATACTACTCGTTTAAAACACTTCAATGTGTCCAAGTAAACAAATTCTAGCCATCGTAAATTTGAACGCGAGAGTTGGCAACAGCGCACGCCATAGTCAATCTGACTTTAAAAGCGCGTTCTGTCTGGGTACAAATTCTGCACCCTTACCACCTTTTAAATCAAATACAGGTTAAAACAATTACTTTCTCATAAAACCACTTTGCTCTCAGCTGTATCTCTTATTCATTGTAAACACAATGATATGATAGTGTGAGTCTCAGATAAAAGCAATATATATATATATCTTTGGCGTGGAAAACCAAAGTACCTATATACCTAGTAACGAAATTTTATAAATATAATTAATTCATTCAATTTGATAGGTACTAATTTTTAAAATTATTCATTGTAAAGACGTGATGTGATAGTGTAACAGTCTTAAAAAAAGCAATTTTGAAACTTTTTATAACTATGTTTCATGTATAATTTTTGGGATTTCAACTACGTTATTAGTTTTTTTAACCAATCTTAACGTGGAAAACAAAAGTAGTAACCGAAGTTTATAAATGTAATTAAATCATTCAATCTGATACAAATTTTTAAAACTAGACAACTTTCATATTAAAATATTTATCAGTATTTTTAGTTTTTAATAAACCACTTTAATTTCCTGCTGCTATAGCGACAACTACATATCTAACTAAAATAGTTATTTATGATATGAGTGTTAAAAGTGAGGTTTTATTTTGTGAGTGAAAACGTTTGTGAAATGAGCGGAGCGAATTGAACAATTTCACGAACAAAATAAAATCACTTTTAACACAAATACCATACAATGTTTTTTGTACAACTTCCCTATTTTGATAATGAAACGAGCAAATTTGCAATGACAATAAACCAAACCGTGTTAAAAGTAAACTAAACCGTGTTAAAAGTAAACTTGTTTACATGGCAACGTGTTAAAAGTATTTTTAACACGCTGCTATGTAAACAATCGTTTTTAACATTGTTTGCTATCATTAAAAGTGTCACTTTTAATGACAGTTGTACAAAAAGGTATTATCAAAAATAAATGTATCTATTATAAGGAAATTTATTCAATGTTCTTGAAACTATGCGTCTTATAGGATGTTTTAGGAACACCCTAATTCCGTGGTAAGACAATAATCGCACGCTAATGTCAGTTCATTGCGTGGCCGGTTAATTATTACATATTATTCGTTCAAAGTTCGTACGGACTGACCTTTCTTACCTTAATGGGAGTTTAACGAGGGCTGGTTATCGCTTCCATTGTATTATATTACCTGGTTTGGATCTTTACAGGTTTGGGTTTCATATTGTCATCAAAGTATTTCCTTCGACCGGAGCTTACGAAAAAGTTCTTTTATTTAGTATTGATATTTATTCTTATTTATAAGTATTGTTATTTTATTTAATAGTGTTACGTTTTTTATGCTTCTGTTCAGTAAAATAATTGATAAGAACAGTCGGTACCTGCTGGTATAATATAGACCCTATTACGGCCCTGAGCTTTAAAGTGTCGACTAGGTAGCAGTTATGATTAGTGAATCCACATGGACTTGGAACCATAAAGTAGATTCCTATAAATCCGCACTAGGCAGGGTAATCGCTATTTTGAAATTTTTCAAAATTTTGTTGCTCTTAACCCAAAATCTGTTGTAGTTTTGCAAATAACAACTCCAAATTTTTTGTTCATATTAACTTACTGTGAGAAGTGTCTTAAATTGTTACTGTGAAAATTCGAATTTTAACATGAAATTAACCTTTCAAGAAATTTTCACCGTAGATTTTAATTTTTGAGATCTACTAGTCCTGAAAATACAGCTACTTAGGTTTTGGGTCTGCAGAATCCAAATCTAGTGTCAAGATTTAAATTTTTGACGGTTTTAGCTGTAAAAAATGTCATTGAAATAGGTATGAAAATTCACAATTTTTTTTTAAATCAATGTGATTTTATGACGAACACGAGATTGGCATTTCAACCGACTTTGTTTTATGCATAAATGTAATTTATTTATTTATTTATTTACAATACAATACTCTACAGGTTTTAAACCCAATTACAAAGCAGGAATTGACAGAGTTTACATGTATTTACATCATGACATTTAAACAGATACAAAATAATTTATTATTAACTAATTAATTAATTTATTAACCAATTTAACTCACTAAGATAAGAAGTAGGATTTTATATTCGATATCTAACAATAAAATATATCTAAATCCTGGCTAACATTGTTCGCCTTTTTACACATTATATGAAGCGGAGAATTCTCCAGAATATTTGTGCGAGCTGAATTGACATAAAAAGTATTATGTTGCCTGGTAGAAATTCTGGAAACGGATATATTAAAACTATTCAATAATGTCGGGCAGTCAATAAGACTATTAATGATTTTGTAAGTTAACACAACACTATAATAATCACGCCTTCTTTCGAGACTGCAAAATTTATCCCTTTCGTATAGCTCAGTGTGAGGTATGCCTATTGATAGATAAATGCCATCAATTTTCAGGCTTAGCAGTTTCAAAAATCGTCTTTGAATTACTTCTATTCGATCTATATGATATTGATAATATGGACTCCACACAACTGACGCATATTCAAGCTTTGATCTTATAAAAGCATAAAACAGAGTTTTTAAGGTGGCAATCTTCTTAAAATCACTAGAGCTACGAGCAATTAACCCGTACATGCGAGATGAGGAGGATACAACATTATCGATGTGCTTATTAAATGATAATGCAGTGTCAAACGTGACGCCAAGATCCGTAAATGTTACCGGTCGCTCAAGAACCACGCTATCTATTGAGTAATCGTATAATAAAATATTCGTTTTTAAGCTGTAGGACATAACTTTACATTTATTCGGGTTTAGCGGCAAGTTATTACGGTAACACCATTCAACAACACGTCCTAAATTTTCATATTCTCTACTAGGCTGTACAGTTTTAAATCATCGGCATATAAAAGGAAATTTACATTTAAAATTTCAGCAATATCATTAATAAAGATATTAAAAAGCAGCGGCCCTACATTAGATCCTTGTGGAACACCGGAAGAAGCATTATATTCAGCAGATGTAAAACCATTGACCTGCACATATTGCTTTCGATCCCATTTATTAAGTTAGGAGATAATCCAAAAGAAATAAGTTTGTTAAGCAGAATGCCATGGTCAAGTCTGTCAAAGGCTTTAGAAAAGTCTGTGTAAATCACATCAGTTTGGGCCCTTTTGTCAATAGATTCAGCAATATATTGTGTAATGATCAAAAGGTTATACACTTATACAGCAGCTTACGAGTCGATATATAACTCGCTCCATAAGGATTTCGAAAATCTTCGCAAAAATGCATATAATAGATGTAGGCCGATAGTTTGATATATTTCACCTATCTCCTTTCTTGAAGATTGGACAGACCTTTGACGATTTCCATATCCTTGGTATTGATGACGATTTTAAACAGATGTTAATCAGTATTAAGAGCGGACGAGCAAGCACAGAAGCACAATCTTTTAGAATAAAAGCTGGAATATCATCAGGTCCAGTGGTCTTTTTTGCTTTAAGTGGTCTTAATGAATCATAAACTTCTTTTTCACTAAAGCTTATTATATTTAGCATGTGACTATTATCGGTTCCAGAGTTGGGTAGAAAAGGAGAAGAAGTAGTATATGACATTTTTCAAAAGGTTTGCAAAACCATTTAGAATATTGTGTTTGACCTTGAAAAGTCATCACTTGCGATATTTTGCAGCTACCTCTTTTATTATTTATAAATGACCAAAATCTGTTAGGATTGGTATGTATTTCTTCCTCTATATTACCTATATATTTTTTATATGCGACATCAACATCATGCTTTATTTTTGCCCTAAGTTGTCTGAAATCTTCAAAGGCCTGTAGGTCATGTCCATATTTGTATTTGCGCCATAACCTGTTTTTAGCCTATACATTTTTAATAATACTACCATTATACCGTAAGGGATATTTGTTTTTTGTTTTAACTGAATACTTGGGACAACAACGATCAAAAACATTGTAAAGGTTTCCATAGAGATATATGGATGCATCTTCTGAATTATCAAAAGCTTCCAGGAAAGTCCAGTCAATAACAGATATTTGATTATATAATTGTTGAAAGTTTACTTTTTTAAAATTATAACTATTCTGAAAGCAGGATTGCAGTTGATTTTTCGAGTTAGTTCTTGTCTCAAGCATACAAGTAATATCTAAGGCAGGATGATGTTGATCTTCAGTAACGAATGGATCCATTGATTTCTCTACATGACAAGCTTCATTAAAAAGGACCAAGTCGAGAAGTCGATTGAAATTATTGAATACAAAAAACATACTATATAATGCGTTTTTTTAAATTTCCATAGTCACTGCTAAAAAATCATAAAAAAATAAATTTTACTTTAAAATATGTTATATAATATGTTCAAATAATGTTGTTAAAAAATAGGTCAAATAAGCAACATTCGAAAATCTTGATATTTTGTCTCTGACTTCCTAAAAAAAATAAAAATAAATATTGTTGATGTTTTTTGGTCTCTATTTTTATTATAAATATTTACAATTAGAATATTATTTTATAATCTGGGGAAATGATACATTAATCCAAATTCAACAAAAACAAAAATCAAAAAATTGTTGTAATTAATAATTTTTAACTTTGTACATTTTAGCAGTTACTTAAATAATAGAAATATTAACTTTTCAATATATACTTTCAAATTATTTTATATAAAAAAACGACACATTTCATAATCCTTAATGAGAATTGATTAAATATGTATTTCATACAAAATGGTTATTTACTAGAGTGGATTTTCATATGTACTTTTAATTGTATGTTTTATCTGAAATTTTTTAAACAAATTTTAATCATTTTTGACCAGAGTGAATGTTTATGAGTTTTTAAATGAGAGCTCTTTATCACATGTATGGTTTTTGACGAGTGTGAAATTTCACATGTGATCTTAAAGTTGAGTTTTGTGTAAAACTTTTTGAACAAATTTCGCACTTAAAAGGTTTGTGGCCAGTGTGAATGTTCATATGATCTTTTAAAGTAGTGTTTTGAGTGAAACTCTTCATACAAAGTGCACACTTAAATTCTTTTTGACCAGTGTGGATTTTCATATGTCTTTTTAAACTACAGCGTACTGTAAAACTCTTTGAACAAATTTCACAATTAAATGCTTTTTGACCAGTGTGAACTATCATATGTATTTTTAAAGCAGGACTTCGTGTAAAACTCTTCGAACAAATTTCACACTTGAATGTTTTTTGACCAGTGTGAAATTTAATATGTGTTATTAAATTTGAGTTTTGTGCAAAACTTTTGGAACAAATTTCGCACTTAAATGGTTTTTGGCCAGTGTGAATGTTCATATGATATTTTAATGAAGTGTTTTGAGTGAAACTCTTCGTACAAATGGCACACTTAAACGGTTTTTGACCAGTGTGAATACTCATATGTCTCTTTAAGTGATAAATTCGTGTGAAACTCTTTAAACAAATTTCGCACAGAAATGGTTTTTGATCAGTCTGAATTTGCATATGCGTTTTTAAATTAGATCTATACGTGAAACTCTTTGAATACATTTCGCAATTAAAAAGTTTTTCATCATTGTGGGGTTTCATGCACTTTTTTAGATTAATGTTGCCATTTTGTATCAATTTTGAGAAATTTCCTTTCTTGTTTTTTAAACTTTTTTGTATATGACGATTATTTAGAAGAGTTTTCAAATTGATTGCGTTCTGAAGTTGCATTGTTTCAGTGCAATTATTCTTTTCTCTTGTTATAGAAATCTTGCTTCTAAAAAACCCACAGTTTACCGATTTTTTTAAAAAGTGGTATATAAAAAGATGATCAGAAAACTGTAAATAATGGAAGAAAAACATTCCACAGAGCCAACATGTTTGGTAGTATTTTCCACATCGATGTTCTTGACGTTGTTTTGTAGGTAAAAAGCCTAAAATAAATACATTCATATTAATACCAAAGTTAATATTTTACTTTATTTTGCAAAAACATATTTAATATGAATACTTTAAATTAATAAATAAAACTTAATGTTATTTATTTATTAAATAATCTTTTACTAAATGCTAATGTGAATCACTTTGAACAAATATCACATCACATCAAAATAATTTTTAACCAGTGTGAGTTATATTCTTTATAATATATAGCTTTTTGTATAACTTTTTCAGAAATAAATGAATTTTGACCAGAGTAACATTTTATTTTTTCAAATTTTGTGGGAAGCGTTTTGTACGAAGATATTAGTGTGAGAATCACGAAATAAAATGGAATGACACAAAAACTTTATGTAAAGATAATTCTACAAAAAGAAAATTAAAAGAAACAGCACACATTTTATTAAATCCAAATGAATTTTTTTCAAATTTTACTTTGGATTTATCTAGATCTTGGCTAACCACCTTAAAAAAAGAAGTTTATAATCTATGGGTATATCTATAGAAACCAAAAAACAAATTTTTTTGTAATTCAGTTACAAATTATCATAATTTTGACAATTTTGGCATTCTAGATACAAAATGTTCATTATTTTTCTAATTCAAAAATCACCAAAAGCCGCATAACTATTGCGCCATTCAATGACAAGGTTAAAAGTTCAACATAAACTAGAGGATCCGAAGCGATTTTAACATTTGTTCCTATAACTTTACGGCTTTCACATAACCATTATAAATCAAATACGAACCATATTTTAGAATATTATACTCAATAAAATATAATCACATTAGAAAATGTTCTATATAATTTTACAATATTTACAATTAATTTAATGACATTTTAGTTATTTTATCTATAAATTTACTTGTTTGTGTTTCAATTAGAACAACCAAATTCTATTTTATTTCAATGGTTCTAAAAGTTTTCAGTACAGTCTGAATTAGGCTTACAAAATAAAAACAAATACATAATACTCATTCACTCTTTATTTCCACCTTGGAAATGTTTTTCTTGAAGTCCTGTTTCCAATGTATAGGTATTATCAGGTGTAACTGTAATTTATAATACTTGAAATGAGCAATACTGTTAATTCACTATTATTTTGCTTATTCTTTGGGTGTTTTAAGTACACAAAATAACATAAATCTCTAACCTCAATTTAATCTACACTTTCATAGTGTAACTTATCACACTATAATAGGGTGTAAATAAAAATGAATGCATTATACGCATAGGTAAGGTGAAATCGGAAATCTGGCTTATAGTCTAAATAGTTACTCACATTTTTTGCAAAATCTGCCCAGTTTTGTTGCATTAAATTTTTCCCAATGCTGTTTAGTTCGACGTACAATTATTGGGTCACGTAAATTCCAAACTGTTGGAAACACTTTTTTTTGAATTGATTCATCTTCTAATTGGATTTCATTTTTGATATTCATAAAATCATTACTAGTTTCATGTACATTTTTCCTCTGGGTAAAGTCTGTTCCTAAGAGAGAAGGACCTTTAGATGAGCTAGTATTTTTGTGAATATTTTTAATTTCAGATTTTGTATCAATGGGTACAATTTCGTTTTTACATTTACCATTTTTAGTTAACACAATTTTATTTTTAGGAATACTAAAATTTTGCTGAAGACAATCTAAAGGTGGTTCTTCTGTTTTTTCGACTTTAACATTATCTAAACTTATGTGTTCTGTAGAATTTTCCATTTTTGCTAAAATAAACTTAGGTCACTGTTCAAATCTAAGAATGTAAAGATTTAATTATAAGAACTACCTCATTGTACCTCACCAGACACCATAGTTGTTATACTAGGAACATTCTACACTATAATACATATCAAAGATTAATCTGTGATACACATATAGAATATTCAATGGAAATTCTATAAGAAAAACTTTAGTTAACAAAACCACAGACCAAAAAATAAAAAACAAAACAAACAGAAAACAGAAATATAAAAATGACTTAACAGACCGGCGCATACTTCAGGCCATTAATACTGTCAGTGGCTCGCATTTATGCTGGAAATCAGACAGCTCATTTATTTAGAAATCGATTTAGTCTTTAGCATGTTAATTAACTTATTTAAAATATATGCATTACTATTTTATTATTAATAAAGAAAGATTAAATATTATTTTTAAGCTAAGTAAACTTGAAGGAACAGTAAAGGTAGTTTAGTGAATAAGGTTTAATAAGTTTAGATTCAATTAGCTTCATTTTGTTAACTTGAATAAATTATTTTCTTGCAGAGCATCAGTCCAGGAATTGTCAGAACTGAAATTGGAAAAAATTGTCTTGACTTTGATGATCAAATTTCTCTTCGTCAACCAATGTTAGAAGTTGATGAGGTAGTAGATGCAGTTATATTTTGTCTCTCAACGGGACCTCACGTTCAGGTAAACTTTCGATTTTCAATTAAATTAGTGTGATTCGATCTTAAGCTTTTAATATCTGTTATCAGATAATACCTGATTGTTTAAATATAATATTTTCCATAATTTAATAAAATAAATTTTCCATTTCAGATTGAAGAGTTAATAATCAAACCGTTACATGAGCCATTTTAAAGTAATAAAAAGCTGAGGAAAATATGATACCTACAACTACTTACTTCTTTTTTAATTTTTTGGCTCTTTTAATTAAAACTTAAGTTTAACAAACTAAGGAATCATTTTAAAAATATACCTATTATTTGTTGAAAATATTTAATAAACAATTTAGTGTTAATCTGACTTTTATTTGTGATTGTTTTCTTTCTTACATTGAAAGTTTAACTGGGTTGTTTTATGGATTTGTTTGCTGTTCATTAGGATATAAACAAATACTATTTTGCATTTTATTACAAAACTAGCTGTACCCGTGACGTCGTTCGCGTGGCATGTTAAAAGGGGTGGATGAAGAAATTTTTATACACCAGATGTTAAGTTGAAAGAAGACAAATACATCTGTGAAAACCGCATTCAAATCGGATCAGTAGTTTTCATGTGATGAGAGCACAAACATACAGACAGACAGACAAAAAATCTAACCACATTTTTGGATTTCTATATCGATGTAATAACACCCCCGCTATTTATTTTTTAAATATCTTTAATGTACACAATTTTAGTTTCTACAGTTTTATTATATGTACCTACAGAATAAACAGAATATTGATGTTTAGCTTTCAATTATCAAAATTTTAAGATTAATGTTGTTTCTAGAAGCTATATTTACCAGTTTTTACTTGAAAAATTTTAGTCAATACTCTTTTACGAAAAGCCTAAAGCATGCTCATCTTAGAGGTAAGCAATGAATAGTTAAAATGATTACAATATGCGTATTAAGTTAAAAATTCGTTTCCACACCACCCACAAGGTCGAAATTATGGTGCGTTATTTAGAATGACCATCAAATAAACAATTTTAAGATGAGTACCTATAGCTTTCCCAACAAACACAAAATACAGCAACGCCACAGTTGCTGTATTACAAGTGCCACATAAGTGCAGCACATAAATTGTTGAATTCAAACTGCGCAGTTCTTGTATTGATAGTCCTGCACTTAAAAAATGCAGTATTTAATTTACAGCTGCTGTATATTTTTTGTACAACCAGAACTTGAACAAAAAGGAACTATTTCGTACGTGCAGCGGCTATGCAGTAAATGTGCAGTAACACTTCGTTCAATACCGACATTCGGCGGCTGCGCGAAGTATGTTTACCGATCGATCTCGTGGTCGACATCGGACATTGCCGACCCCGTACACCGTCGAAAATACGTCATCGTCATCGTTCTTCCTTCTCAGCGTCGCCATGTTGTTTTTGCTTATAGTTGTTTGGATTTTGGTTTTTTTGATGCATTTTGGTGTTTGACTGTTTGTGAGGTGTAGTTGACTGTGTGTTGTGTGCTATTAAAACTGTTGAGACTATTAAAACTGATCTATTGTCTTTAGTTAACGTTGTAAATCAATATAATGGATAATTAAAGCAAAATAAGGTATGTATTGTATAATACTACTAGTTGAATAGATTTCTATTCTATTTTTTCTTTTCGTTTAGTTGCTGTAAGAAAAAATAGGTGTAGCGAAAATTCGCCACAAGCAGAAGTTGAGACCACAGTAAAAATATGGTTGAGAAACATGTATGAGAGGAAAAATAAAAGAGAGAGGATGGCAGAATAAGTCGCTAAATTTTTTAATTTTTTTTATGTTTATTATTTGTTTTATTTATATCGTTTGTGTGGAAATATTTTTATTCATATTATATTTTTTTGTTATTTGCCAAACTTCTGTTTATTTTTACAATACCTATACCCTAAAAAACTTATATAAACTAATAATGGTTCTACTGTGTACAAGCTGCATTAAGTGGCACAGTAGCTGCACATATACTGTATATTGACGGCATATTTACTGTAAAACATTTGTGTACAACTTCTGTGAAGATACTGTATTATTGCTGCATAGAAACTGCAAAAATCAATTGGCACAACTGCCGCACAGTGACCGCACTTCAACCGCAGTTCAAACGCAGTTTGAACTGTACCGCAACTTTGCAAATCAGCGGGACGTATATGGTCCGTTTCGATACAGTTGTTGCACCACCATTACTGCATTTGGTACAGTTAACGGTGTGCAGTTTTTGCATAGCGGCTGCGGTTAAGTGTTTGCTGGGTTGGGATTGTATAAAATTAATACTATTGTTTGAATGGTAAATAAAAATAAAAATTCTTCTTCTTCTTCTTCTTTTATATAGGCAGTGTTCCCTGTTTTTCTTCATCGGTGTCTTTTATTCTACCCCCAAATTGTAGTTCCATCTTTTCCTTGGGCGTTCTATGGGTACTTCTTTTGCCTGACGGCGACCGGTACCTGGGTATCGTTACTATCCTTGATTCAGACATCCTGCTTATGTGTTGATTCCACTCTTCATTTCTGTTCTTTACCCAGATATTTATATTGTCTACCCCACATGTTTGTCTTGTAGTCCTTTTCCAGCAATCCTTCTTAAGATCTTCATTTCGTTGGTCTCTATATGTCTTTGTTTTTGCTTGTGTTTGGTCATGTTTCGTCATAATTGGCCTAATAACTGACTTATATATTCGGGCCTTTGTTTCCACTCTTAGGTTTTTGTTATTCTAAATTGTATCGTTAAGGCATCCGGCCGTTCTACTGGCTTTAATAATTTGGTCTTTTACCTCTTCTTCGATATTGTGGTCGACTGTTAGATTAATTCCCAGGTACTTGAAAGTCATTACTTGTTGAGATTTGATTGTCTAACTCAAGTTTGCATCTTATTGCTTCTTTGGCTATTACTAAGCTATTTGGTTTTTGGGTTGATATTTTCATATTTATTTGTTTTGCTTTAATGTTGAATTCGTGCAGTAATCTTTGTAGGTCGTCTTCGCATTCTGCTACTAACATGGTGTCATAAGCATAACATAGTATTTTTATTTCTCTATCGCCGATTTTATCTTTTTTCTTCACTTGTTTTATTATTGCATCTAATAGGGGACTTAGTGAATCTCCTTGCCTAATTCCTGTGTTTGCTGTTATGGGTGCTGTAATTATTCTATTGACTTTCATTTCTATTTTATTTCTTGTATATATGTTTTCTATTAGTCTTATGATATCCAGTGGTATATTTTTGTCACACAGTAGGTGTATCACATCTTCTAATTGTATTCTATCAAACGCTTTCTCTAGGTCTATGAAATAGAAAAGGCTGGCTTATTATATTCTAAAGATTTCTCCGCTATTTGCCTGTATCATTACATGATCTTCTACTTCTAACTCCTTGTTGTTCATCCGATATATTTATGCATGCCATTATTTTCTTCATTAGTATTTTTGTTGTGAGTTTCAATGTGGTGCTCAGTAGATTTATCTCTCTATAGTTACTGAGGTCTGCCCTATCACCTTTTTTTAATAACGCTATCATTTTAGTGGTTCTTCATTCTTCTGGAATTCTTCATGTATTTATTATTTTACTCATTAAGATATTCAATTCTTTGTGAAGTCTCTCTCCTCCTTATTTTAAAAGTTCATTAGTTATTCCATCTTTCCCAGGTGCTTTTCGATTTTTTTATTTTCTGTTTGCTCATCCGATTCTAATCCTGGTGTTTCCAGTTCTGCCTGATTAGCTATTTAATACAAGTTTTATTTCTATCAATTCCTTCATGTCTGCTCTTTGACCTCTTATCATTTTCCAAATTTCCTTTTGCATCCCATAGAAGTCGTGCTCCATCCCTTTTGAAAATGTTTCCCAATGTTCTGTTTTCTTTCTTCTTACTATTGAGTACCTAATTCTAGTCAACAAAATTATTTGTGCTGAATTATTGGGGAAAGGAAATTAAGGTCCCACCTTTAATTAAGATAATCAGTAATTACTTAACTTATTAGATACTAAGTGGTAGCTTACAGCTTACACAAAATGTGGTTCATAAAATGAGATACTTAATACAGTGTCTCCTACTTGGGCACTTCTAATAACCTGAAGACTTCTCGATATCAAGAAACTTAATTTCTTGATTTGAAAATAATTCATCCCAACTTATATTGCCTCAGAAGCCACACAAAGCTTTATCACGTTGTTTGGACCAGGTACTTGTTACCGCGAATATTGTGTCTCACTCAAGTTTAATTGTCCATAAAAATAAAATTGAGTCCTATGAAAACAACAAAGGGTAGTAATCTTGATTTTAAATGGTTGTTAGGTACCTTTTAGCCTGCATTCACAATAATCAGATCAGTACAGGCTTCAGAACTTCACCAGCCAAAGCCTTTACTGAGCTTCTTCGCAATATTAGGTACATTGGTTAAATCACCCGATTTCTGATTATTCATTTCATCATTAGGGTTAATCCATATGTTTGAAGAGGGCCACGTTTGAGTAACATATTTTTTTTGAGGCGACACCAAATTTCCGCCATTTTGTGGAGAAAGCAAAACAGATTGGAAACCCTGGTTACGACTAATAAGTATAGAAATTATTAATTTAATTATTAAAACTTTTATTAACCAAATTAATATTCTGATAAACCAAATTTTTTATTATTAATTTAAAACACTCAACACGGTTTTATTTCCAGACGTTCAACTACAACTAATGTCACGTGTTTTACCCAATCTATTAGTGACGCCTTAGATAACCACCGTCCATTAGACACAGTGTTTACCGACTTCTCAAAGGCTTTTGATAAACTACACCACCATCTTCTTATCAAGAAACTTGAAGCCGTGGGACTGAACAGCCAATTGCTGATGCTTATGAAGTCCTATCTTCACAATCGCATACTGTATGTAGAATTTCGTGGATTTCAATATTTCAACTTTAGAGCATCAAGTGGCGCACCGCAGGGAAGTATCCTTGCGCCTCTTTTTTTTTCTATATTTATCAACGATATAGGTAGTAACATTCAGAGTTCAATGCTTCTCTACGCGGACGACCTTAAACTTTACCGTGTTATCAACTCAATTAATGACTGCTATACTTTGCAAATTGACCTAAACACTTTTTCTACATGGTGTACTCAAAATGCACTACCTCTCAACATCAATAAATGTAAAACCATGAGATTTTCACTAAAAATATTAAAGGACACTTTTGTGTATAATATTTATAACCATCAACTGCAATGTATCAACGGCACCAAGGATTTAGGTATATATTTTGATTCCCAGCTTAACTTTTCTATAGGTACACATCAATAAAACTACTTCTAAAGCTAAACAAATAATGGGTTTAATTTTTCGTACCTGTAAGGACTTTAGAAACATTGATACTATGCTAACTCTCTTTAATTCTTATATTAGATCCCGGTTAGAATACGATTCTCTTGTTTGGTCTCCTTATTACAATATACACAAAAATCAAATAGAATCATGTGTAACCCCTTTTTTCTGGATGTTGAAGGCTCACCAGGGGTTAGCTAAATGCGAACGGCACTCAGGGGGAAGGAGGAGAGCGAGTCGTGGATCGGGGGAGCAATTGGGCGAGTATTGAGCCAAAAAAAAAGAAATATCTAGGATCTAGTTAGGAATCGCTAAAGGGCGCCACTTATCTTTTTGGAAAGGAATAGGAGGAAAGATAAGAAACCTATAGAGAAAGGAGTTACTAAATCGGGAATTGTTAGGGAACACACTTTACTTAAACAAAACTAATTAAATATGTGTCTATTTAAAACTTACCTCATTGGTCTTAAAGTTCCTTGAATCTTTCTATATAAATCTTTTATATATACTTATCTTTATGAAAATAGAAATAATGTGTAAAAATAAAAAAGATTAAATCAGAACATTTACTGGGAAGGTATCAGGAATAAATACTCAAATGTTTTAGTAACAAAACAACAAAACAATATATTTCAAAGAAAACACTGGTATCTATCAATGATTGATAAGTATCAAAAAACTAAAACTCCTGCAAATATAATATTGCGTAGCTTATTTAAAACAGTATGATTACATTACTATCAAAATATATGGAGAACTCAATTATAAGAATATCGGATGTTAAGATTATTTCATTTCATAAAAAAAAATCTAATTAAGTTCTGAAAAGAGTGCACTCCGTTGTGTGTTATTAACTAAACAATAACCTAAGTAACAATAAAAAAAACTTATCCACCTATATACCTTAAAGGTAATATTATATAGGATACAAAATAATCGTAATCACTTGAAAGAATGTTAAAAAAACAAAGGTTAAAGGCACTATACCAATATCATCTGATTAAAGTTCTTAAGATCTGAATAGTAACTCGATATTTTTACTAATTGAATGATTAGATAAAATAATTTATTAACTACCGGGAATTAGCGAATTCTCCGGTACAAGTTCAAAAATTTAACAATAACTTGAAGCACTTTTATGGTTCAACTAACTATTGAACCTATAGTTCTATCGTAAAGATTATTTAAAAGTTTACCTTGATATCCAGAATCAAATTCGAAAAACGTTAATAGCGGAGTTATGCATTTGAATGGAAAATTCCTCATCAAAAATACCAAAAATAGGACTGGAACTACATGAAATGATCTACCAGATCGCAGGAAATCTTCTGTAGCAATTATTTATAACATTCTATAAACACCAGGTATTCAACAGCTTCTCTACCAAATCGGTTTCCAAAATTTTCAAAATGGAGTCGCTTCTACAACGGCAAGGCGGCAACTCAATTCCAATTATACCATAAATCACATAAATAGTACTTCCAGACTTAGTACTTTATTACCAAAATGAAACGTACTTTATAATACATTTACACACTGCATAAACAGAATAAACCAACAAAACTAACCGGTAATTTAAACAGAACCCTTACTCGGCAGCCATTACTATTCGCAAAGGTAACGGTACATCCGTACCGTTTGGAAGCTTAAACGTGAATCCTTTCCGAAATGATCTTCGTGCGGCTTGTTGCTTGTCTCGGATATCTCCGCGCTTGCTCGTTCAACTTCCGTTTCCGAGATGTCATTATAAAGAATAGTCTAGAAAAAGGTAATGGTGGTTGCCTATCGGTCAGAGTTCAAAAGCGAATAAAAATAAAATAGTAAAATAAGCGGTGTGTGTTTATTTGGAATGCTACACATGTCAGAGGCACTTCATGAAATACATGGCATTCAAGATTGATGGTACCTACCTATCCCCCACAGGGTTGCGACAACCGTTTGCTTCTGGGTAGATTTCAGTTCCTATCTACTGAAAATAGCAGAATTATGCATTCCTGTTCATTCATTTACAAACTTATTCATAACCTTATAGACTGTTAGGAATTATTACAGAGGCTACCATTTTATATTCCAGGCATTAATAGTAGAACAGAAAATTGTTTTTATTTACCCAGTGTTAGAACTAATCTTGGAATAAAATGTCCAATCTACACTGCCTGTAGAAACTTTATTTTTTTTTGTACAGAGGTAGACGTTCATAATGTAACCCTGCAGCAATTCAAAAAATATATAAAATCTACTCTTCTTGGAAACCAATGTATATTGATTGATTGATTGATAATGTATTTTTTTATGTAAATGTATTTTTTTTATGCAAATGTTATACTGCTGTTTCTCTATTATGTGTCTTGTAATTGGGAATCTATATTCCTGTTAGACAATAAAGGTATTATTTTATTTTAAATTCAAATAAATTATGTAAAACGGGTGTTTGCGTGTAATTTGTTTAGTTTGTACTCTGGAGCTCTTATATTTCATGTTTGGGGAGGACTGGTAAAACTCCATAACTCCATGACCTAGTGAGCTAGCCACGGGATTTATCCCATTTTCGGAAATATTAATGTTACAGTGATAGAGTAGCTGTAATTAATTGAGTTGTTAGTTCAACTTGACCGGCCAGTTCTTTAAATTTGTTACAAACTTTCTTTGCTTCTACTAGGAATGCATCTATACAACGTTGTTGTGGCTTGTACTTTTTACAGCATCAACTCTGACTGTAGGTACATTTCTAAGTTTTATATTTTGAACACAAGAATTTTCGATTTCATGGAAAAATAAATGTGAAGAAGAATTAAAATATGCAAATATTTCTGTGCGAAAATTTTTCGCGTGGTCAAATGACGTGACCTTTTTTCGTCGGCGATCCTTTTTCGCAGGCGACCTTTTAATGCGCGAACTTTTGTGCGCGATCTTTTTTCGCACGACCTTTTTTCGTAGATTCAAGTAAAAACTGCCATATTTAAAAAAATCGTATTATTAAAAAAAAAATATTTGTAGATCTTTCAAAACGACGAACGATCTGGTTGTGTGAAGCTTAAAAAAAATAAATCCATATATTACAAGCTTTTATTTAACTTGACTTCGTATGGATGTAAGGAACTTTTTTTTTAAATATTGCAAAACATTGTTCACTCACTTCCTGATATTCGATTGAACTGAAATTTTGCATACTTATCAAGGATCGATGACAATGCAGTAATATAAAAAAACAAATTAAAAAATTAGAAATTATTGTAACGGCTGATAAAATCTACATAAAAAGTATATTTTAACTTATTTATTGCATATATTTTATTGTAAAATTTGATATCGATAAACTTTCGTTGATCTGCCTGTTCTTTAAATAGTTTGATCGGGTGTTTACGGTTTTTTTTCGTACTCATTCGACATCGCGGCGCTAAAGACGTCCAGCGTCGAAGTCTTAAAATTATTCAGACACTTTACCAGTGATTTTAAATAATCTAAGGTTTATACAGACTGTTTTTCAGCAACCTGTATTGTAAATAAATTGAAAGATGTTACACTAATGGACTGGTAGTTTTGGAATAATAGATTGGCTCTCAAATTTAAATATCCTACAATTTTATAATTAGTCCAGTTAGTGATTTAAAGAATTCTAGTGTCAGTGTAACTAATGCCCTACTACCCTGAAAATTATTGAATTATGAGTGGCTACAGATCATATGTAAGTTTGGATTTAAAATATATTTTCGTAGAATAACTTGATTACCTAATCTCTTTAATATCTTAACAATGTTTGTGTTTCTACTACTAACCAGAAGTGTTTGTGCAACTGAGGCTGATGTTTAAATTTCGTTGGACATGCTTCTTTTGATGTCAAAATAAAACATGGGAAGTGTTGTATATTCATGTGTGGCTATTTGCTAGTAAAAAATAGCATTCAATGACCTTTAATTCACAAATCTATTTTGCAATTTTGAATGGAACTGTTTTATCCCAAGTTAATATACTAGTTGAATTTTAAAAATATCTGCTTACGTATTAATAACATGGTAAACCAAGAAATAGTAAGGATAATTTATTGCATAGGTTTTTTGTTTTTATATTTTCTGCCAAATATATTTTATATTATACTGTGTGTATATTTTGCTTTGATGATTCTATTGATGTACACATTAAAACATACATGTCGTAAGTACAAGTAAATTTTGTGAGATGTAATAATGTACTTATTATTAATGTGTCAAATTTTTAATAAGTTACCAATAGTATATTATGTTACTAGGAGTAGAAGGCCAACATTATTGTTGAGCCCAGATTCTTGCACTGCCGAGGCGCTAGCCGAGGCTGTGCAAACTGGGCGAAACATATAATGGGCCTTCTGCTCCGAGTAACATATACTATTTTTTCTTCAAGCGTAATAATAATATGCATTTTATAAAAAATATAGAAGGCTTTGTTTATATCTCAACTATTTAATTAATACAAACGAAAAATTACATAAAGTGTTACCTATTTATTAACAGTAATATTAAATGTGCAGTTTTGTATACTGCAGTTGTTTAAATTTAAGCCACTGCCACCGCTTTCAGCTTCGACATTTACAATTTTGTCATTGGTATACATCATATTATTAGTAAGTTGATTGTCGATTATTATGTCAGCGATTCCAGAACTATTACTTGGTTGTTCTTGCCAATTAAGTATTTTTTGTGCAGTTTGTGTTTTACTGGAAATGGAATCCTCTAAGTACCCTTCAGCAACACTGGTGGATTTCCATCCACCATGCCGCTTTAAAGCGGTAATATCACCTCCGTTGTCAACTAAAATAGTTGCGGAAGTCCTCCGAAGGCAATGTCCTGTATATTCATGAGGATTTGTTAATTTCAAAAACGTAGCAACGTCTTTTGGTACGTTTGATATTTTGTGGATACCCATTACCACACGGTGACATTTACCATTCTGGTATTTAATAAAAAATCGCTGCAGGCCAATATCATCCGGACGAAGAGCCGTATACTGTCTTACCAAATTCAAATAAAAATCGCCAATTATAGTAAACGACCGTTGTTTTTTGTTTTTTGTGTTTATGATTTTAACCAAAATTAAATTTCCCAAATCTTGGATTTCGCTAGACTTTAAATTAACAAGTTCATCGCATCTAAGGGCTCCTGTGACTCCAAATATTAATATAACCTAAAACAAACGTTGAAATAAATAAAAAAAAAAGCTGGTAGCACCGGGATTAGAACCGCTGACCTTTGCGACCGAAGACAAAAGCTCTGCCACTGAGCTACCGTCATTAAATGTTGTAAGTAGGAAATGAGGTAATATTTGCTGTCAAGTTAAATATTGATCTGCTAGTAGATATCACTGTCAACGGTTTAATAAACGTAATAATGATTAAAAAGAAATAAGAAAGTACCTACCTTTGTTGCTAAATAAACATTATTTGGTGCATCCTTGAGAAATTTATCAAATTGATCTTGTGTTAATACTTTTGATTTTTTCGGTGTATAATTTTCCCCTTGGCGCTTTATAAATGCAATTAATTTGCTATATTTTTCTATTTTAACATTATGTTTAATGTTTAATTGACTTTTAATCATTGAATACTGTGCCCATAGAGTAGAACTTTTAAACTTTCTGGACAAATTCGTGAAGTATGCAAGCATAACGTTTTCCGTGTATTGCTGTACATTATATTCATTGCACCATTTTAGAAATTTTTCGTATGCAAAATCATACAGTTTACGCGACTTCGTTGGAATTAGAGTTTCAATACTGGAATTAGCTATTTCAACTAATTCCGGAGGCGTACATTGCAATTCTTGAGACATTTTTCACAAAATTTTCAAAACAGACAAACGTCAAATTAAATAAGTTTAAAAATGACAGTTCCTACCTACTTGATTACAACGCCCCATTATTTTATTAGTACAATAATGAAAATTCATTTTTGTACTAGTAAAATAATGGGATATTTCTACGGTCTGTGTTGCAAAAAGTAATATAGTTATTATTATACGCTTGAAGAAAAAATATATTAGCTAAAAAAAATTTTTGTTTAACTATTTTTTAAGGCTTTCTTCGTTTTCTTAAAGTATGAACTTTTTGTATTGTCACATATAAACATAACCAAATGTAAATAGGATCACATAGGTTTTTTTCGGTATATTAATTATATAGAAGTAAAAAAATAATTTTACCAAATTATAAAAGAAGTGAAGTAAACTATAAGTACTTAATAATTAGTAGGTAACATACTACTCCTCTGGCGATCCTAAAAGCTTGAATCCTTCAATAACGTGGGGATTGCTGTTAACTGAAAACCAATATTTACCTAATAAATATTTTCTAAGGCAAAACTAACGAGTCATCTATCGTTATTGCATCACTGTGGCTTTTTCTTATTCTTATGTTAAATTAACTCACCAGTGATTTTCTGAAATAAGGTTCGTGGATTATTGCATGCATTCATTATATACATTGTATGTATGTATTATGTATGTATGTATAAGCAAGTTAGGGGTAACAGATACTCCTGCGACCTATAAGATCTATTGTGTCCTCCTCTTCTTGCTATATTTCTGATGATTTCTCAGACTTATAGCAGCTCTTCTAGTCCTATATCTTCCTTAGACAGTTTAGGATATCATTGGGTTTCAAGTTTTGTAGTTCTTCCTTTTCTATTTCGTATGACCCTAGATATTTGACCCTAGAATAACTTAATGCGATGCATTCTGAGAGTATGTGTATTGAGGTTTCATCCTCTACCCCACAGAATCTGCAGTTTGCTTCATCTATTAATCCTAGTTTTTTCATGTGTCCTCTTAATCGGCAGTGCCCCGTTAGTATTCCTGTTATAATTCGGAGGTTCTTTTTACTAAGGTTAAGACAGCTGTGAGATCTCTTCTGGTTATAATTTCCCAAGAGCGCCTTCGATTGTCCTAGTCCTTCTAGATCATTTCAGTACTTGGATTTTTCGCTATCCATTTTTTTCTTAGTTTTTCTAAGATTGTACTGCTAATTCCACAGGATAGTTCTGGTCCCAGGTATGGGGTTTTAGCTTCTTCTTTTGCCAGTTAGTCTGCTGTTTCGTTATCTTCTATTCCTATTGTCCTGGAACCTATAGGAGGGTAACAATGTTAATCTGTCCTAGTTCGTTTAATTTGGCGAGGCATTCCCAGACCATCTTTGAACTGATTGTATCTGAGTTCAGAGCTTTGATGGCTGCTTATTATATACATTAATACGTTTCAATGAATTCTGTTGCTCATTTTGCTTTATGTGAAGCAGATTTGCAGTGATCAAAAATAGCATAATCTCCTATAGACCCTCAACATAAATTTTACCAGTTATACTCTAAACAATAATGAGAATTAAGTATTTTGTCCTAACATAATGATTCCCGCATATTTTATCTAGAGATAGATTTCCCTGTTTTAGTACAGCTGCTCTTCATCGAGCTATTACCTACAATTACAATGCGGCAAATTTTGCTTGTGCCATATTAGAATCAATCGAAACTTTTTGAAGATGTATATTCGAATAAGATTATGAATTTCTTTGGGCAAATTTGCTATAGTTACTAATCCTTTCTAACAGTATACAATTTAAACAGTAACAGTAAAGATATTTGTTTTGCAAACACATTTCCTTCTAAGAAATGCATATACATTTAGTTGGATGCATTTGAGTTTTCTATTATTTTTTTAGTATCTGAACTGTGTGATACATCATATATTTTATATTTATCATAAAGTTTTATACCATTTGGATCAATTCCGGTTTCGATAAGTCATGGTTTTTTATAAGAAGTGTATTGTAATTTCTTGATTAGGTGTTGGTCTATTTTCATTTACAGATGATGAGTATTTGCAAAATTTTGTTTTGTTACAACTGTAAAATGCTATTGCTCATTTTTATTCATTTTGGCACCCTATCGATTCGTGAATGTTTCGCCATTGTGTTCCCGAGAGATGATTTAATGACTTATCTCATTTACGATATTTTATATATATATTTATCGACATGGAATTCCTTTGAAGAACACCTTCTTTTCTTACTATCAATATAATATCTGGGTTCGCGGATTCAGCACTTATAAAGTTGATTGCTATATATATGCAATATATGTATATGCCATTTAACCTCAGAGATTCATTTATTCCAAAGGGATATAAGCATACTTTTTCTCGTATTTATTCATCAAATACTGTTAGTTCTGAAGAAAGTACATACTGTGTCTGATTACGCATAAAAATAAAATTGTATCGTTTTATCCCTTTAATAATTTTAAATTGATTCGCCTTGTTTCTTTGTTTGAAGTAACAATGAAATATATAATCTATATTTTGTTGCCCTAAGTTTTTGAAGCGTATATTTTGAACAAATCTTATATCACATTTCAAATAATTCATAAATTTTAAGTGGATCGGTATTTTCTTTATAAACGTTGAAAAGGAAGTTATTCTTATTTATCTCTTTAGCATAGACAAGAAAGTATGTGAAAACAACCAACACGCTTAAGAATCTAAATTAAAGCTCTCAAAATACTTTATGTTGCTACTGAAATACACCTGCAATATTTTTGTGTTATTAATAAAATATTTTTTATTAAAAAAAAACTAAATTTTATGGATTTATAATTTTTTTTTATCATATTTTATACGTATAATATAACGAATTAATTTGAAATAATGTTTGATAAATTAAAACGGTATCGTCGCTAAAAGGCATAAATAAACAGCAGAAAGATACAACATTTTCCAAATCAATCAAATAAAAATCTAAAAAAATGTGCAGAAAACGTAAGAATGAAAATTGAGTAACGTGTAGGTACTGCTCTAGCACTTATTAGGTAGGTACTGCTTTCATGTCTGCATATGTTATTTTAACCATTTCCAGGGGAATATTTTTCCATTAAACAAAAAAAACTTGTTTGATATCCCTTAGATTCACAAGAGCAGCAGAAATGCGACCGTTGTGTATTCTATACGGTTCATATCTGGACTTCTCCTGGTTACTTCATAGTTGGAATATTGACTATTGACAAATTAAAGGCATTTCAGTACCTCTTTAACAATGTGGGATCCCTTCTGTATTGAAACCAAATATGTGCAACCATCGAAATAAATTACTGTCCAGAACATTAAAGATCAGTAACGAAATAGGTTCCACCAAAAGATATTTCAGACAGCAGTCCTCTTTTATGGTCTCCACCATAGTTATTGTATACCATTTGGTGCGTTAAGACTTTCTCTTGTTCAGTCGGAATATAAAAATCACTTTTAATGTGGTCAATGGACCAATTTATGTATTATTTTGCAAACCCTAGTCTTTATTCCTTGGTTAGTAGCCCATTAGCTGGTCTTTTATTGCCCAATTCTTCTGCATTAAGTATTCCCTGACCATTCGAGCAGAAATATTCGCATTTCAGGCCAATGGCAACATTGGTATAATGCCTATTTCTCACAGTTAATCAATTCAATCAATCCATCATCTTTTACATTTGTAGACTTCTTAAGACCTTGTCATGGGGTTCTACAGTAAATTTCAGGTTAATAGAAACGTTTAACAATTCGGGTAATTGTTGACTGTTTTACTTCTAACCACTAGCCATATATCACTGGTCATGTAAAAGTAATATAATAATAAACAGTTTTATATGTATTATTATCAATTAGGAACATCTGTGACCACTTTTAATCAGAAATGACACAAGATATCACTTTACAAAAGCTGAAGTTGTTTGAAAGGTTTATATAAACAATAAAAATAAACATTTTCAAAAATAGTCATTTGGTCTTGAATTAACCCTTCTACCACAAAATATAAAGGGTTTAAAGAAGTCTCGCTAAAAAAATATCAAAATAGAAAAGAACGTTGTAGCCATTTTCAATATATTGACTATTCTTTTATACGGTACCCGCCAAAATAAACAGTACCGAAACAGAGAGTGCTGTGGAGTTGTTTATGTAATATGGATTTGTCATATTTGACTTAATTGTCATTAGTTGATATATTAATAGTACGCTGCAGTTAAATTTGATTTAAAAATGGTTCTAACAACGGAAGAAAAAGTGTTTTTGGTAGAGCATTATTTTCGTTCATACGGAAAAGGTCGTAATGATGGTCCAAGCTTAGAACAGTTGTCAATAAAATATAGAATAATTTCTCGGGGAACAGACTTCGAATATCCTTCTCATTCACCTGATCTGACGCCACCTGACGCATACATTTGGGGCATAATGAAGGACAAAATATTTCATTCGGAAAAACCGCCGGCGAATATTGCCGAACTACGGGAAAGAATACAAAATATTTTTTGGCAGTTCCATCAACCACTTTTTATAAATATGTTTATTGACTTACAAAATCGATATGAAGCTTGTTTGCGTCGAAATGGTGAACATTTTGAACACTTACATTACAGAAATTTCAAAATTAATTTTTATTTTTATTTTCGGTACTGTTTATTTTGGCGGATACTGTAATATAAAATTAATTTTTTTATCATATCCTAAAAGTTTCGCATTAAAGTTATTGGCTTTAATTAAATAAATAAAATAATATTTAGGTGCCTTTGGAAATAA
Organism: Altica lythri; assembly: GCA_964028335.1. Lineage (NCBI taxonomy): Eukaryota > Metazoa > Arthropoda > Insecta > Coleoptera > Chrysomelidae > Altica > Altica lythri. The sequence goes on from OZ034801.1 coordinate 53,279,242, forward strand.
AACTTTGTTTACTTTGTTCAATGGCAATTGTGATTTATTTGTCTTAAAGTTTTCGTTTTAAAATGCTGTATAAATTAAAAATAAGATAAGTATCTAAAAGTTGGTTAAGCGTGTACCCAAATATGAAATCTGTCGAATGTTTCATGCAGAGTAAAAAAATTTGTAGAACAATAACACATCAAAATTTCCCAAAAAGTAAAAGAACTTCATACATATACAGCACAAAGGTCAGACGCATTGGTAAAAAGAACAAAAGACCAGGTTGGAATATCAACGATCGAAGAGATTGAATCGTCCATACAATTTTTTTAAAAGTACGAGATCATTGAAATTCTGGACAAATGGTCTAAAAAATCGAGGTAAGGCATAAGTGCTCCAAATGGTCTCAACTTCTTGGTATTCCAAAATGCTGTCGTGCTGGGCACACTTTCCCAATTAAATAAATCATTATTTTAGAGGAAGAAAAGTATTTCACTTTGAATATTTCTGAAATAAAGGGAAACGATGGATTTCATACGTACAACGTAGAAAAATGCTCTGACAATGTCAGATATCAACAAATTTGCATACCTACAAAATTCTTGTCTGGTGGACAAGGGATCTATCTCAACCTTATGTGGCAAGAGTGAAGAAGTAAAACTTTGACTGTTTAAAAAATATTGTAAGTAGTTGAAGCCTAAATTGTGACTCCGATGTCCAGCTTTCGTACCATCGTTTCGGAGGTCTTCCTGGTGGTCTGCAATTGGTTGGTTTTTCTTCTTTTGCGATTTTAGCTAGTCGATTGTCAGGCATTCTGTCGACATAATCTCTCCATGCTCTTATTCCTGTTCTGGACCATCTTACAACATCTTCTATGCCACATTGGGATCTGATGTCGCTCACTCTTTCCCTAAGGGTTTTTCTCACAATTGATCCTAGGATCTTCATTTCAGTTGTTCTAAACAGTTGCTTAGTAGCGGCTGTTTTTGCTCGTGTTTGTGTAGCGTAGGTCATAATAGGTCGTACACATGTCTTGTAAATTCGCGTTTTGCTTCCAATACTCATAAATTTATTCCTTCATATTACATGCCTAAGATATCCCGATACCCTAGCTGCCGCCATTGTTTGTAATTTATTAAAATATTCCAAATTTTGTGACTATTTATTTTACCTCTTTCAATTAGCTGAGTGATAAATTTATTTTTCCGTTCTATTTGTTTGGTTACTTCTTCTATTACAGTAATTGGTGTGCTTACTTTAGAGATATTATGAAGCAACTCAACTAAACATTTGCGTGTGACAATCACTCTTACTACATTCATTTTTCCTAATTTATATTTAAAATTTGGCACACACCCTAGTTATATGTATACTTAATGTTCAAAATCATACATTGACCTAACTCCATTACTAAGAAAATAAATCTACAGGCTGCGTGTTCTAATTTTCGGCACCTAAATTGTAAGATTTGTTCTGGTTCTGGTCAACTAAAATATCAAGTAGTTAGCTTTCATACGGAAATAGTACACTTTTTGATTTAATTACGTAAATTAAGTGTTTTTTATCACTTGGCAACATACTTTTAAGATATTGACCCCTTTTTGAGGAAGTTAAATGAAATGTTTTATTTGATGGCAAGTGTTTGGAAATCTGCAATTTTTTGGCATCTATTTTCATTACAATACAAATAAAAATATTTTTAGTCAATCTAACAATAAAAGTTTTTAATGAATTTACACAAAAGTAATAAAGTATTGTTATTATTCACATTTATTCTATAATTAAACTTTTAACTTCTTAGCCTAATCTATTTATTTGTTGAATAGTAGTATACGGTCTTCCTCAGTAGGTACAACTATATTTAATTTTGCTATTACGATCTACGGTTTGAAGTAAGAAATTTTAGTCTGGGTGTAAAGGGGTTGATTTCTACGTATTTTGGCCTGCTGAATCCAAATTTCAAACATGTTTAGCTGTAGGAAGTACCCAGAAATTGTTATAAACAATTTAATTGTTTAAAACAGTAAAAAATTTATATGATAGATATAAATCATTTAACTATTTCATTCAAAGTTTTCTCAAAAATATCCATATTAACAAAAGTTGCAAAATTAAAGAAATGCGAGGTGCTCTCGGCTTTATGCCCCTATCTTGGTATCTATTACTTAAAACAACTTTTATAAATGATAATTTTAAAGATAAAGATTATAGCTTTAAAATGATCTTTGGTAAATTTCATTTGCATTATTAATAAAAAAGTTCTAACTGTTTAATATCAAAATTTTACGTTAAAAAACGACAACATTTTTAAAGCACAATGAATATAAATAGATATTTATTGGGTAGGCTATTAGCGACCTTTACAAATCTATTTTGAATACCTATCATCTCTAAAATAGGATTAGAGCACCTTGTCTAGCCCTGTCTTCTGAATAAGAAATAATAGCCTTGACACTGGCCTTTTCACGTAACTTTGAGCAGCCGGTTTCTCCTTTCTCAATACTAGATACCACGTCCTTACAAGGCCTTTAGATTGGCATAGGACATGAAATGCGATTTTCTCCTCGTCTTGACAGCATCCACAGATGTCTTCATGTGCCAAGTTCAGCTGACTCATGTGTTTTCTGAGCCAACAATGTCCTTTCAAGAACTGACAATCAATCTGGTTCCGCTTGTGATAACAGATCTGCAGTAAATTTCGCAGAGTGTCCTTTTATAAAGACTTTGGCTTGACGCTTGCCCGGTGATTTTTCTCACCACTCCTAGGCCTTCTCTAACCTATTTCTCAATGGCTGCCTTTCTGAAGGTGTCAGCAACCCCACCGAATGGTTCCGGGCCAATTCATTAGTCTTCACATTCTTCCAAAACCATGAGTGTCCTGGTACCCGAGCCAGTATCAGAGAACTCCAACTTGCGGCTTGTGTCAGGGCCCTAACGCAGTTCCACCCTAACTATGAGCTTATTTGTGCCGAAAATCGCCTTTAGTGAGCTTGGCTGTCCGAGTATATGGTTTTACCCGTTATACCCTGATTTATATCTCCGTTGCGGAGTGTTACATGGGGATTATTTAAGCCTGAAACACTGTAGCATACGCACCTAGACTTAATTGGATTTATATCCTGTGTCTTCTACTATAAATACCCGACCCTGTGCATTTCTTAGTCTTTGAGCCATCGGTATACCAGATTTACTTTCCTTGAATTATGGGGCCATTGTTCTATGAATTCCTTTCCAGTAATTCTACTCGAAAGTTTCTCGCTCAGTTATACCTGGGGACTATCCTGTCCCGAGGCACGCTCATCATTTGATCCGTGTTAATCCTATCATATAGCTCTGCTTGCTCCTTTTCCCCGAATAAGGTTATGGGACAATAAATATACTTTAGAATGTTTTATAAACGTTTTCTACGATTTCAGACGAACAGTTTAAGACTTGCTAAATGTATTCATGTCAATTTCTCCAAAAAAAGCGTTTTCAGTGCGCGCATACTGCGTTTTGTACTGAAATTCTGAAAAAAAAATATAAACGAAAATGTTCATTTAATGTTTTGATTTATCAGAAAAAGCTATACAAAAAACTGAGTATTTTTTAGTAAAAGTACTAAATTGTATAACTACGTGTAAAACTTTTGATAATCTGCGTGCTGAATTTTATACCTACTCATAAAACTATTTTGATTCTACGAGTATATTTACCGCCAACAATCAATCTAGTGCGTCTACATATTTAACCAGTATTCTATCTAGTTCACATACAAATTGTTTTAATAAATTGATTAATGTTCAGAAACCAAAAGATTTCTGATGGCAAGTAGAAAATGTATGTTATTTCCTAAATAATTGGAACTATTACCACCTGTAACTAAGTTACCACCTAATTGCACTGATGACACGTGCACTAGAGAGTATATATATATATATATATATATATATATATATATATATATATATATATATATACATATATACATTTAATAATCTCTGGGAAAACTCCTCATCTGATCAACCGATTTCCTTATATATACAGGGTGTTAGTGAATAAGTGCGACAAACTTCAGGGGTTGATTCTGCATGAAAAAATAATGACATTTTGCTGTATAACTTTTGTCCGCAAATGCTTCGTTTGCGAGATACTTACTATTTATGTATTGCTCTTAAACCGGTGGAGATATGTAAATGAAATTTGGTGGTGGTTAAGAGGTAGTTATTGCGCATTTGTTGTAAAAATTTTATAATCATCATTGGCGCGTGCATACGAGTAATGATCTCAATGTTTTGAAAAAAAAAATGGTACGCCACTGAGATATTTCAAACTAAGAAATCCTCGTTTAATTTGTGCCACAATATCCCTCTTACCTTTTTGTCGTATGGGGCGCCGTTTTTGTGCAAAAAAAAATAAAACATCTTAACGTGCATTTTTCATTACTTTAAAAATCTCACCAGTTTGGGACATCAGGTATTTTCTTTCCATCATGCCTGCAAGAACTTTAAATGTTTTGAGTGAATGTGTTTTTCTTCCAGTCAAAATTGTTTCCTGTTATTTTTTTAAAACTCTGAATTTGATGTTTAATTTGAAATATAAATTTTTCCTCAACATGGATGTTTTTATTTTATTAATATAAATCAGATACCATATTCTGTTTCTCTCTCTCACAAAGAACTAGGCCCACCAAAAACAATTTAATTAAAATTAGATGGTTTCTGTCGTAGATAAATAGTAAATTAAAGAACATATTTTTTGTTCTTTGTACATTTTGAACTGTTGTAATAATTGTTGTTAGTCTTTTTTTTATTTTAATTTTTTACTAAAAAGAATTAAATATTCAGTTAAAAAATCGTTTCACATTCTGCATTATATTTTATATTTAAAATTCCATTCTACCAATTTCCTTTTCGGAATGTACATTATTAGTACAGAAACTAATTGATTTTACATAGGGAAAACACAGATTCTATTTCTGGATCCAACCAGTATATAAAACAGTCAACAGCAGTTTACAATTTCGACTAATCCGAATGCTCTTTAGTTATTTTTGATTCACTCACTAAAAATTCTTTATTAAGCGGTCGTGTGAAAGTGAAAAAGATTGACACCATTAGTTTATTTAAAAATACGAAACACCTTCATTTAATGTCTGAACGCATACTGATTTCGTTTCTATTAGTTACTTACTTCCTGTTGTTCTTTAACATCCGGTTGTCTCTGCCCTTTTTGAATGGGGGTACACCCTAAATGACGGCCTTTTATGAGGTGATTATAAATAATATAAATACATTAAAATAATAAAGCAATGTGGGCCTGTGTTGGTTATATAAACAAATATCTCAACAAAACATTACGTTAGCAAACAAACTTTTCTTGAGTTTTCAATTAGTTACTTTACAAAATGTTTTATTGGATCTATAAAAATCATTGCATTAAACAGTATATGCACAGCAAACTAATCATCCAAAGAACATATAACAAAAACGATTAAAAACATCAACAGAAAAAGAAATAAATATAAAAAACATAAAAATTACGACATTACTGTAGAAAAAACAATGTCTATATAACATGCTATCAGAAAACTACAAACTCGTACAAAAAAAAACAACATCTGAAAATATTAGATTAGGTATAACACACCATCTTTATGCAGGTTCAAATTTGTCTTACCATAGGAAAATATAACAGAGATAATAATGCTACGTACCTAAATATCGTGTTAGTAATCGTTTTGCTTGTTGTTTTATTTACTTCTTGAATGATATTGAGTCTAGATAAACAGGGTAGTTTTGCAGTATCGAGGTCCGGACTTCACGTCGATAACGAGCACATTGTAAACTCGTGAATTATTAGGGGATTGATGAGAACAGCCCTAAGATGATATTATTATTAATGAATGCATATGTACATTCGTCTGTGCTATATTCCCATTTAATAACATCTTCAATCCTTACTCCTTTATGGTATACTACCATACTGTGCTCATGACAAAGCATGACTCATTGTCACGTTCCGCCTGAGCCGAGCGCGCAAGCGTGAACAGAACAGAACAGAAGTTAACAGGAATGTGGTGTTGGTGGGAGTGTTGGATGTAAGGATCCTGTTGTAGGACTTATGTCAGTTTTGGGGAGTGGATGGGAAGGTGTGGATGGAGTTAGCATCAGTCTCCGGCGTTGCTCCCACAAACTTCTTTTCCCTTTGGCAGGCTGGTGTTTGCTTCCTCTGTTGCTTTGCTGTTTTGTTGATCCAAAGCTCACAGAGTTAGCATCAGTCTCCGGCGTTGCTCCCACAAACTTCTTTTCCCTTTGGCAGGTTGGTGTTTGCTTCCTCTGTCGCTTTGGTGTGTTGTTGATCCAAAGCTCCTTGAACGTGCCTAAACCGTCAAAAAATTTTTTTTGTGTCAGTTAAGTGATGTGTGGACTGTGTCCCACATGGTGCAATGTGGGTTTGGGAGATTGATGCTGTGATATTTTTTTTTTTGTATCTAGTGGTGATCTCCGTCAGTCCATCATTTCCACCATCTACCTATAGGAGAGAGGAGTTTCATCTAGGAGCTCTTCTAGTTCTGCGGAAAAGTGATGCTAACTTCCTGTCTACAGCTTTGAAGGCGTTGATTTTTGGAAATCTTGATCTTTGTTGGAGTCCTCCAATCCAGAGAGTATGGAAGGATCTCTGGGCTGTGATGTTCGTTCCCCATAGAGTTCGAGTGACGTATCGTTGCTGTAGCGTCTGAAATCGAGAAGAAAGAGAAAGTATATTTGTGTTTTGGTAGACAAGGCGGTTCGGGTAATGGTGGTGTAAGTTTTTGGTTGTTTTTTTTGCATATGATTGCTCTCTCTGTGGCCAAGAACAAAATAAAGCAGTCTCTGAGGAAGAGCAAGCAGAGTATGGCACGGCCTTATAATCGATCAGAGGTTAAATAATAGTTTTATAAGTAAGGAGTAGGGTTTTGGTGTGACATCTTCCGAGTCTACTGCCCAGGGCACCTAGGAGGGCCGCACGTCTTATGATTTTATAGTTCGTAAGTTGTACATCGGCGTCCGACTTGAGCGTTTAAGTGAATCGCACACCCGAGTAGGTCACCTTATTTTGAGGAACGAGCTATTCCCCCCATAGTTGATATGATCGAAAGTGAGATTTTCTCGTCGGCTGAGGTTTGGATGTCTAAAGATGATGGTTTGGGTTTTGTTAGGGTTAAGGACTACTACGTCAGCGTATAGTTGGATATTTTGCAGCTAAGGAATATCGCTACCGTAGATAGTGTAAAGAATTGGGGCTAAGAAGGGTAAATGGTTCTGAAATTGCATTTCCATCTTTGAATCGGAATATTCTGTTGGAGAGGTATGAGTGAATTAATTTTATAGCTGGAATGGATGTCATTTAACTTTCTGATAAGGCCAGTGTGCCAAACCTTGTCGACAACCTTTTGGACATCCATGAATATGGGCCAGACGACTTTTTTCTGATTTAGGGCAGAGGCGGTAAAAGTTTGAAGTTCTAGAATCGGGTTTTAGGTAGAGTGGTTTGGTCTAAATCCATATTGAAAAGGGAGGATTATGGAGTTAATGTCTAAAAAGTCCCTGATTCTATCTAGGAGCAGGAGTTCAAAAAGTGTTAATGACGTTAAGCAGAGAGATTAGTCTGTAGTTGTGTGTGTGTGGGATTTTTTCAAGGTTTGAGTGCTTGCACTTAAAGTTAGAGAGGATACAGTGGCTTGTGAGCAGACACCTTCTTCTCAATGCAAATCATTGTCGCTTTTTAGGGTTCCGTAGCCAAATGGCAGAAAACGGAACCCTTATAGATTCGTCATGTCTGTCTGTCTGACTGTCCGTCCGTTCGTATGTCACAGCCACTTCTTTCCTAAACTTTAAGGACTATACTGTTGAAACTTGGTAAGTAGATGTATTCGGTGAACCGCCTGAAGATTTTACACAAAAATAGAAAAAAATTGGGTGTTCCCCATACTTAAAACTTATACTCAAAAAAAATTTTTTCATCAAACCCATACGTGTGGGGTATCTATGGATAGTTCTTCAAAGATGATATTCAGGTTTCTAATATCTTTTTTTTTTCTAAACTGAATAGTTTGCGCGAGAGATACTTCCAAAGTGGTAAAATGTGTGTCACCCCTCCTGTAACTTCTGGAATAAAAGAATTATAAAACTAAAAAAAATATATGATGTAAACTTTCAACGAAAATCGGTTTGACCGAGATCTAGTTTGTTTTTAAACATCGATCAAATAAGAACAACCGATATTTTTTCAATTTCTCCTTAATGTAATTTAATATATTCTTGTTTGTATACTTTCTAAAATGTTTTAAAAATTTCAAAAATTTTCAAAAATTCCATGAGAGATATCTCAAACAATCGTTTACTAAATAATCAATGGTTCCGGTCTCCCAACCGAATAAAAATATACGACAGGGCACAAACAAATGACTTAGAGTTTGATGTGTCAATTGTCGTTTTGAAAAAAGTCTCTTTCTCATTAACGTAATGCTATATGTGTTTAGGGAGAAAGTGAGTAAATGTCACTTGTAGCAGGAGTAGAATTTAACAACCGATAAGGGATTTGATGGCTAGGCATTCATAGCTTAGTTGTTGTTAGAGCGTCAGCGCGTAGAGCTGAAGGTTGCGAGTTCGACTCAAAAGAGCTAAACATTTACTCCCGTTTAATCCTTGGATTGCTAAAACAACAAATTATAATGTCAATCTAAAACTGTTTAATATGCTAGAAGATACAAAAAGCTTTTCATTTGAATGAAAACATTATGATTCAATGTTTGTGATAAATCCAAAAATATAATCAAACACAAATTTCAACTATTACTGCATACCGTAGGAGTTCAAATTATCTTAGGCGTTTCGTGTTGTTTGTATATTTTAGCAGAATGTTTTGCAATAACGGTTGCCAGATACCTCAATGCAAGGTCGTTGAGGCATCGTCCATTAAACCTTATAATGTGTGTATTTTATGTCATGTATTTGATGAATCTACATGCGAAAGAACCTGTGTCTATTTTTAGTAAATTAATGTTGCCTAATAGGAATAAAAGGAAAATGGAATGCTTACTTTGATATCTCTGGAAATAGACGTTGGCTCGAAAGTGTAAAGGTACCTATATACAGAATAGATTACTGCCAAGATAAATTTAAAAAACCGGAAGTACTTTAACATTTTTTCACGGAAAAAGATTTATAGATCTTTTTGAATTGTGTTAATATTTACCTACATCTGCATTATAGGTACCTACCATGGAACAATAAGTCTAATTCGAGTTCAACTAGCAGTCATTCAACTAAAAAAGAACCATTAGGACTTTCCAAGGTACCTAACGTTAATTGATTATTACGAAATATTAAATTATTTACAGTTACTGCATTTTTTGCAAATAGTAATAAAATTCCCACGATTCTTTAGTTGACCAAGATGATTATTTAAACTTATAACTGCTTAGTATTTTTTAAGAATTAATCCAATATAAAGGTCTCCAGTATATTTCTCTGGAATAAAATACGAATATTTGATGCCTTTTTTCTATATTTTTTTCTTAATTAATTAACGCACTTATCTCGTAGTGACGTCAATAACTGATTATTTATTGACTTTTTCTACAACAACTAAACCCTTTAATTAACACAGCTATAACTTAACAATGAACTTTTTTATTTCTAAATTGATTAATTATATTTTTTAGTTTGATTCACCATTAAATCGAACACGTTCTGAAATCAGCAAAAAATCAGAGGATGAGAAAAGTAGGGTACCATTGAAATACAATTCAACTTTATCGACAGGATATCAGCGAGATGTCACATCTCCAGGTAATAATTAGTTAGAAGAGTAATTCGTATAATCCTAGGTTTCCTAAGAAGCTTATACCGAAATTCTAATATTAAAAAAATATACTATTGAGGGCGATTAAAAGCTACAAAAGATAAACAACTATAAATAACAATAGATACTGTTGATTAACACAGTTACAGAAACCTATTATTTTTATTCATTTTTAACTTCCCGCTAAAAAAAATTAAAATTTTTTTTTAAAATCGGGAAGTTATTGGTTTCACCCCGTTTTTCGAAAATCGAGTTTTCATCGAATCTCAACGTTTTGAGGTCTTAGGAACCTCCCCTGACTATTTTTACGAGGGTGTCTGTATGTCTGTATGTACGTGTGGATGTGTGTGTGTGTGTGTGTGTGGATGTATGTAAACCTCTTATAACTTTTGAACGGCTTGACCGATCGGAATGAAATAAAAAGCATTCTAAAGAGTTCCATCTAACTTAGATTCCCTATAAGTTTGAACCGATTCAAACCTGTAGATTTCGAGAAATTTCAAAATAACCGAAAAAAACAATTGGTAAAAATGATGTTTTTTGGGCATATCTTTTTGGCTATTGCATCGATCAATTTCATAACCTAATCAGCTCTCAAGCTTAAAAAGCCACGTCGAATGCCGTTTTGCAATTTAAAATCGGTTGATTCGTTCGTGAGATAACGTTGTCGAAAAATTTCAAAAAAGTGTTTTTTTTTTCAATAACTTAGAGATTTTTTGACTAACCGATTTTGCACTCTCGGTAACGTTTTTAGATCTCAAAAAACTGCGTCGAATGCCATCTTGAACATCAAAATCGAATAAGGCGTTAAAAAGTTATGGCTTTTTAAACATTTCAAAAAAAGTCAAAAATGTCAAAATACGTCACGTTACTATAGCTTTGCGGTTAAAACTAGCGGGAAGTTGCAAGGATGGCCTTTAAGGTCAACCTCTTTTTGATTTTTTTTGTGTACATTTAGATAAATAGATAGATATTTAATTGGGTTGGCTCTCAGCCTGTATTACTGCGATCTATTGTGAACACTCATCATCTTTAGAATAGGATTAGAGCACCTTGTCTAGCCCTGCCCTCTAAATAAGACTTCATAACCTAGATACCGCGTCCTTACAAGGCCTTCACATTGGCTTAGGACATGAAATGCAATTTCCTTCTTCTCTTGGTAGTATCAACAGATGTCTTCATCTGCTACACTCAGGTGTTTTTTAAGCTGACATTGTCCTGTAAGAGACTGACAATCATTATGACATCGTTTCGGCTTTGTAATAACAGTCAGCAGTAAATTTCACCGAATGTCCTTTTATGAAGACTTTGGCTTGTCGCTTGCCCTGTGATTTTTTCCAGCACTCCAAGGCCTTCTCTAGCCTCCATTTTTTAATGGCAGCCTATCTGAACCTGTCAGCAACCCCGCCGAATGGTTACAGGCCAATTATTGGAGTATTAGCTCACGCTCGTGCCAATTCATCAGCTTTCTCATTGCCCCGAAACACTAAGTGTCCTGGTAACCATGCCAGTGTCAGAGAATTCCGACTTGCGGCATGTGTCAGGGCCCTCATGCAGTCCCTCACCAGCTATAAGCTGGCTTGGCTGTCCGAGTATATGACTAAGGTTTTACTCGTTTTACCCGTTATACCCTGACTTATGATCTCCGCTGCACAGTGTTGTATGGCCATTACTTCCGCCTGAAACACTGCAGCATACGCACCTAGACTTTATTGTACTTGTATACTTGTATACTACTATATATACCCGACCCCGTGCTTTTTTTAGTCTTTAAGCCGTCGGTATACCAGATTGACTCCCCTTGAATTGGAAGGCTGTTGTTCCATGAATCCCTTTCAAGTAATTCTATTCGAAAGTTTCTCGCAAAGTTATACCTGAGGACTATTCTGTGCTGAGGCATACTCATTATTTGATCCGCCTTAATCGTAGCACTGCTTGCTCTTTTCCCCTCAATAAGATTATGGGCGCCTAGTAACCTGTAAGCAGTTGTTATAGCCTTGCCCTGTATATAGAAATGGAATTAAGTGGTAAGTTTAGAAGAAGGTCCGTTGGGGCGGTCCCCAAGGTTCCTGTGACATTCAGGCATGCCTGCCTATTGCATGGTTCTCAGTTGCCTAATTGTCTGTTCCATTTGACTAAACCACATCATTGAACCATTGGCATAATGACCTATGTGTACAATCAGAGGTTCATTTTTGGGTTCAGACCCCAGTTCTTACGATACATTTGTCGATTGTAGATTTGCATATAACATTTTGGATTTGTTACTTCCATGATAGCCTCGGTTCAAACACCACACCCATAGGTATATGGCGTCTGTGGATATTGGTACTACCACGTTATTCTGCGTTATCGGTTTTAAGCCTTGCAACGCCCCTTTATTTGTGAATAGAACAACTGATGTTTTTTTTAATTTGAATGTTAGGCCTTCATCCTTGCACCACTTATACACCATATCCATTGCGGCCTACAACCGCTCTTAGACTATGCCCAGAAACTTTTATTGAACGACTATGGACAGATCATCTGCAAAACCAAGGCAGTAATATTCTTCATTGAGGAGTTATTTAAGAAGGTTATCCACAGGTGCTAACCACAGCAGAGTCGACACTACCCCTCTCTGTGGAGAGCCCATTCCCAACCTTGCTTCAATGAAAGCCTCACCTAAGATTGTATATTTATAATTTCTTATTTTTTTTCTTTTCTATTATAATTTGGGAGATAAAAATGTTGCAATTGTTTTGTGCAAAATATATTTTTATACTAATGCTCTTTCACTGTAACCACTTTGCTTAAACCCACGTCTGAAACCGGTTCTCTTACTTTTAAAAACATTTCTGGGTCAAAATTTTGTATTGTTTTCAGAACAATGTTCGTAATTTATCCATATCGACTTTGTAGTATTTTTTAAGAGTAGTCTATTGTAATGAAATTACTACCCTTTGCTAGCTCCAGGGATCGTGGCTTCCTTCTGGTTTTCTTTAACTCCCCCCAAACAAATATATAAGGGCGCCAAATTACAGACAAGCAAATAAAAGAAATTTGAATCAGTGTTAAATTGTTTATTTCAAACTTTAAAAAATTCAATTTTGAAGTTAAGTCAGAAAATATTTTAAAAAAAAATCGTAATTAATTTAATCTTATCTTTTGGATTACGATGTCTTCTGTCGGAGCCTTAGTTGCCCAAGTAGTAAAGTGAAATTCACATGGGTAGTCCCCGGAACAAACAATTTCTGATGATTAAACAAAATGGAGGTGGCTTCTGGAAAATCGATATCCTTTATGGTAGTTTTGAAATGCTGATTTCAGGAAAATAGATCGTGGTGTCGAGAAATCTATCTCTTCCTAGGACCCTCTTCAAAAGTGGCAGCAGCCCTAATGGAATAAAAAAAGGCAATGAATCTCCGACCATAAAATCCTTAATTTCGTACACAATCGCTAAAGGTTTTCTCCAAAGATCGAGAAAAAATTAATTACTTACTATGTTTACATTTTTTACTCAATAAAAAACTGATTCTTGACAAGCGATTGTGAACGAAATAATTAAATATTAGTAAAAGAATAAACTTAAATATTAAATAAAATATTCACCAATTTTGGATTTTTACAACTAAAATTAAAATAATTAAATTCTTACTCACCGAACGAGGGTAGAAAGTGAAGAATGAACTGAATTCAATGAATTCTCAAAATAAAATGAAATTATTTAACGTCGAAACATACGAGCAAATGCGATTTCCTACCATATCGGCAGCGACGACGCACCATTTAACAAGAAAATTAAAAATATTTTATAGTCAAGAGGCCAGGCCAAAAATAACGATGTAATCGTTACACCACGGTAACCTGGCAGAAAAAAAAAAGGAATCGAAGATTCTTTTTTTTTTTTTTATTAAAAAGAGAAACTACTAAAATTTAAATTAAAAAAAAATAATAATAATCCAAAACTGATGAATAGGTATACAACATTAGTAAATTAAGTAGGTAACCACAAAAATTGATGTAATTCTAAAATGAAAAAAAAATAAAAAAAATTCTCGATAAAAAAATTCAAGAACACGAGACCTTACTACACTTTACCTCTAGGGAAGAAAGAAAACAAATTGTTTCGGCCTAAGCCCGGGACCTGAAGGGACCCATGAGAAGCAAGTAAAATTACCATGGGTTTTGAAGAAACCCAGGTAGTTAAACCGTCACAAGACGACGTGACTAGATTTTTCTACAAGGTACTAGCCAACCTAAAAGGTGGAACGAATTCCTCAAAAAGCAAGTGAAATTACCATGGGTTTTGAAGAAACCCAGGTAGTTAAACCGTCATAAGACGAAGTGACTGGATTTTTACAAGGGGTACCAGCCAACCCAATGGAACGGTCAACACTGAAGTTTCTCCACGCTGGACAGGGGATGCGAGGAGCTCAGCGAAGACGGGTGGTCTCGGCATAACCAACGGTTATTCGCATCGCTATAAGATGGCATGTCAGCCATGAAAAATAAAAATAAACAAAAAGGAAAAAAGGTAAATATATATAAAAAATATAGGGACTTGACCAAGGGAGTTCCGAAAATTTAAGCTTCCCCGGGAACATGTTTCTCCATTTGGCAGACAACGCCCAGTCGGGAAGAGAGAGAGAATTTAAAGCCAAAGAGGTTAAGACAAAAATAAAATTTTGAAAAAGTGGCAATAACAAAAAGAACAAAAAGTAAGTCACAATCGGTAAGAGAGTCCCCCCACTCTAAAAAAATTTGGTCGCATTGACCAGCACCTCTAGGGTACCCAAAAAGTCATAATCGGTATTGCTAACATTTAAGTAGCATAAGTCACAATCGGTAAAAAAAAAAAAAATTAATAACTGTCCTATTTAAGGTCGTTTAAGAAAACAACAATAACGAGATGTAACGAAAGAAACAAGAGATTAATGTTCACAAAGCAAAGAAATACAAGGCAAAAACAATCTATCTCCAAAAGTATAATAACTTACCATAGCAACAAAGACAAAGAATAAGACTGTAGTCAACAAAAAATCATTGAATAAGAAAAATACTCAACAGATGAGAACAAAATAAGCTCAGAAGCTAAACAAATATTCAATGAACAAAGAAAAAAAAATTGAAACCAAATATCGATTGAACAAAAATGTGACTAACACTCAAAAGAAAAATCAATCAATATCCGAATCAAAAATAACTTGACACGTCTTATCGCACACGCTGTGCAAACTGGAGAAAAGTAAAAGATAAACGATAATATTTATCATTAGAAATGACAACCAATAACGGAAACAATGTGAACATTAAAAATAGGACAGTTAATAAAAGTAAAAACGACGAAATCAATCAGGAACAGACAATAAATCTCAAACGCTAAGAACACTGAAAGGCAATAGTCAATAAGTAAAGAAGGAAAGAAAAAAAAAAATTTTGAAAAAGGAACAAACTAAGAATTCAAAAATACAAAAAAAATTTACTAACGTGGTGGTGCGGGACAGCGGAACAGCGACAGCCTGTACTCGCAAATAAATGCTATCCCTAAGATACAGTACTGACCTGAACTCACCAACCCTTATAATTTTTTTTTTTTTTTTTTTTTTTTTTTAATTTAAAAAAAATTAAATGACAATTGAAGTTAATTAAAAAGGTTGAAAAGAATTTTGAACAAGTTTTTTAAGAATTTAAAAAATCTAAGAAATAGAAATTGAAAAGTTAATAACTTATGCCATCAGTGAAGTGACTCCAGTGTACGGAATGCAAAAATAACTATACCAAAATTTGAGAATTTAAAAATATCGAGAAAAGATAAAATATAAAACGATATCTCAAAAAATTACTGCAAGGTTACTACAAAAATATTACAAAGGTAACGAAACATACAAAAAAATCACAAAATATATCAAGATGTCCTCGGTATGTGAAAAAACAGTCCAAGCTATTATAAGGTATTTCTGTATTTGGTGCATCACAAAACAGTACAGAAAAAAAAATGAAAGAATGATATGAGGGAAACAAAAATCTCAAGTAGGTACAAAAACACATGGAAAATCTATTTTCTTCACAAAGATAAACCTTAAAGGTTAAAAAAAAAGAAGCAAAATAGACCATAATCCCACAATACAAGATAAGATACGGTAAATTTCTATTGTGTCCCATCCATCGGAACACCAATAGAAGCGATAAGAAGCAGTTACTACCAACTGCTCCACGATAAAGAGGTCTCACGGACCCCTATAAGATACTAAGGTCTCACAGACCTTACACGGTAATAATGTGGTCTACCAGACCACACCAAAAATATGCCCACGGCAAACAACTAAAGGTACCCACCTCAAGATATAACAAAATTCCTAAAAACCATCTTCCAAATTTTAACTGAAAGAAATGAGATAACAAAGAGAGAAAAGAAAAAACCAAAATACAGAAATTAAAGGAATACACGCAACAATTTGACTGTAACTATCACAACCACAAAATAAAGTCATAAAAAAAACCGACCAAGAAAGCATAGATAGCAACAAAAAAAGGACATATTGATAACACGATACAAACACTTTAAAATCTGCCTAGAAGGGCCTTAATTATTTAGAGAATTCCGCCTGTAAATCAGGAATAATCGAGATAAATTCCAGAAAAAGAGATATTTTAAATGTAACGATAACATCGAAAGAGACAATCGGTATAGAAAAATTACTAACTGTAACATAATTGTAAGGTAAAATAATTTAAGAAAAGATAATAATATTCTTCGATAAATAAACCAGTTAAAGTTATAAACGAAATACACCAATTCCATAGTGGTTTACCTTGAATCTCTAGATAATAAAATCCAACAACAAAGTAATGATAAAAAATTAAGTGTTAGTAAAACAATTAATAAAATATTTGAATGTCTGTAATTAAATTGATGGAAAATATAAAATTAATTTAAAGTGAATGATTAGGAAAAGTTTCAAAAAACCAGAATACTTTAGTTGGGCGCCAGTTTGTAATGAAATTACTACCCTTTGCTAGCTCCAGGGATCGTGGCTTCCTTCTGGTTTTCTTTAACTCCCCCCAAACAAATATATAAGGGCGCCAAATTACAGACAAGCAAATAAAAGAAAGTTGAATCAGTGTTAAATTGTTTATTTCAAACTTTAAAAAATTCAATTTTGAAGTTAAGTCAGAAAATATTTAAAAAAAAAATCGTAATTAATTTAATCTTATCTTTTGGATTACGATGTCTTCTGTCGGAGCCTTAGTTGCCCAAGTAGTAAAGTGAAATTCACATGGGTAGTCCCCGGAACAAACAATTTCTGATGATTAAACAAAATGGAGGTGGCTTCTGGAAAATCGATATCCTTTATGGTAGTTTTGAAATGCTGATTTCAGGAAAATAGATCGTGGTGTCGAGAAATCTATCTCTTCCTAGGACCCTCTTCAAAAGTGGCAGCAGCCCTAATGGAATAAAAAAAGGCAATGAATCTCCGACCATAAAATCTTTAATTTCGTACACAATCGCTAAAGGTTTTCTCCAAAGATCGAGAAAAAATTAATTACTTACTATGTTTACATTTTTTACTCAATAAAAAACTGATTCTTGACAAGCGATTGTGAACGAAATAATTAAATATTAGTAAAAGAATAAACTTAAATATTAAATAAAATATTCACCAATTTTGGATTTTAACAACTAAAATTAAAATAATTAAATTCTTACTCACCGAACGAGGGTAGAAAGTGAAGAATGAACTGAATTCAATGAATTCTCAAAATAAAATGAAATTATTTAACGTCGAAACATACGAGCAAATGCGATTTCCTACCATATCGGCAGCGACGACGCACCATTTAACAAGAAAATTAAAAATATTTTATAGTCAAGAGGCCAGGCCAAAAATAACGATGTAATCGTTACACTATCTAAAAGAGAAGTGTGGGTTATGGCATGAAACAGGGTCAAATTTCGGCCCTCTTTACCCTTGTCCATCAGCTCTTTTGTATCCACCCAGCTGTCATTTTGGGTATGGGCTTCTTAAGAGTCCAACATTACGTGGTATAAATGGCAAACATATTATCGATGACGATTTTTTTACCCAAATTTTGGCCCTCTTTACTCTTGTTCGCCCCCTCCTTTGTATCCACTCAGTTGTCCGCCCGTTTGGATTTAGACTTGTCGTATTAACACCTTCGACTGGGAAAATTTGGATTCATATTATCGATGACGTCCATTTGGTGTAAAAAAATTGTCAACTTTCACCCCTTATGACCACGAACGTAAATACCTGTATGGAATGAACATGTTGCAAAAGAGAAATGTCATATTACGTATGACGGTAAAATTTTGGCTCTAGCTATTGGTCTATATGATGGTCAGTATTAGGTATTATTTAAAAAGACAAACAGATTTTGCTCTTATTTAAGATGATTTGTACTCATTTTGTCTCAGGATGAATTCTAATTACAATTAACATTACAACTTGTTAACAATATTTAGAATGTTGATAAGTACAGTGTATTCTAAAAGTATTTATTAAAATTTGCACAATAATACCTTGGGCATAAATTTCAAAGATATTTTCTTTGAATGAAGTAGACCAGAAGAAACTTTATGGTTACAATGTTTACACCTTTAAGTTTTTTACAACTAATTTAAAAGGCAACAGCAACACCGTAGCCAGGTTTTTCTGAAGTTCTTAAATAATTCAAGTATGATTTTTAAAAGTTTCCTGAACTTGATGACGATCTCTTCTTGGAGTTAGGCGATTTTCTCTAAATATTTCATATATAACAAACAACTCATATGAACTCCTTAAAAATTCTACACAATAGGTATGCTACGCTGAAGACGGATTTTTCCATAAAATAACTTAGATAAATTTAAAAGTTGCGATGATAAATTAATACCAGTAAATTTTAAAATAAAGCTTTTAATTAAAAACATATTAACAAATAATTCTATTAACTTTTAGGTTTTGTCGGAAGAAGCGTTAAACCACTTCTGGACAAAAAAGACACCAGTCATCCTCCTGTTACATTCAGACCATTAGCAAGAACTGGTTCTCGTTCACGTGAGCCAAGTCCTATAGAAAAAATCGAAAAAACTTCATCATCATCATCTAGTTATAATTATAACAAGCTCTACCCAAGACCATACCAAAGATCTGTCAGCCGAGAACGCACGGAATCTCTGAGTTCATCAACTATCCCTAAATATGTTGGGAGAACTTCTATTAGCAAAGATGATTCTCCAAGATATGGAGGGCGGACATCCGTATCTAAAGATGATATACCTAAGTTTTCTGGGAGAGTGTCTATGCCTAAAGAAGAACCTGTTCCATCTAGATATAAGATAAATAGTAGAACAACATCGAAAGAAGATTTATCGTGTGGTACACAAAAATATATTAGCAGTAGATTCTTACCAAAAAATACTGTTGAAAAAAGTCACACGGCTTATACAAGACCTTCAACTATTACTAGATCTAACGAAACAAGTAGGAGAAATAGAGAACTTTTAAATGTATTACAGGCTCAACAAGAACAGGAACGATTAAGTAGGCCATCAAGCAGATGCTCATCTGTAACACCAGAAGATATATCATCTAAATCAGACATAATTAATAAACCTTTCACCCCTGAACCTTCTAACGTCGTTACAGAAATGGTAACAATAACAGTAGTGACTAGAGGTACTTCACCCACACAGATATCTCAACCAACAAATTTCTTAAGAAGTAGGAGGATTAATATTGCAAAAACAGTTGAAAAACAGATAACAAAACCTAGAACCCCTATTCATACAATGATAGATAAAGAGATGCAATCAGACAGATTGGATGATTCAACTAAATCTTCTAGATTTGTAGGAGCATCCAGAATATCTTCAACACCATGGTCATCATTTTTAGACATGAAATTTTCGAGTCCTTCAGCAAAACAAAATAAATCAGACAATTCTTCAAAGACTGATGAAACCGGTGAAAGTCCTAAAAGTTTATCTAGAAATAGTTCAACAAAGAGCTTATATCATTCTTGTTCTAAACAAGATAGATCTAAAGAAACAAAAATTTCTCCGAAATCAAAAATAGCAACCCCTAAACAAACGACTGATAAAAAACAACTGCCACCTCAAATTCCAAAGAGTGAAAGTCCAAGCAAGTCAAATTCTTTACATTCCTTTAATTCTGCTAACAAAGACTTTAGAAAATCTGTATTGAACATGAATCCAGAAGGTAAATCGTTAAAGAAACTCGGTAGACGCAGTCATTCTGCAAGTTCAGCAGAGTCAGATGCTGGAGATCCGGATGCTACAGACGTTTCTGAAAATCTTGCAACCTGTAAATCGTATCATTCAAAAATACCACCAAAGGAAAATTTAAGCCGAAGATCACCCAGTTCGGAGCCAAGCATCACAAGTGCGACAACCAGTGGAAGTGAGGACGATTTAAAGTCTAAAAAACACAAAAAGAAATTACATAGTACAGAATCGTCTAGAACATCAGTTAACGTTTCGTCTGCTGATGAACTTTCTTCGGATAAACGGCCTAAACCACCACAAAGCCCTAGATTTAAAATAGACAACACAAAGCCAGAAGCAGAAGCTAAATCATTTTTAATGAGAGCATTAGCTCCTGTCACTAGTTTGTTTAAAGTTAAACAATCTGGATCAGCTGAGAAAGTTAACGCAGCAGATCCTAGTTTAGAAAGTAACACAGATGCTAACTCAGAACCAAATATACTTACTTCAAATATTATTCAAGCGGTTGAACCCATACCTGCCAAAATTATAATTCATAGGGTTGAATCTGGAGAGAAGCCGTGGTGGTTACAAGAAAACAATAGTGTAGTAGAACAAACAAGCGAGGACAATAACTGTTTAATACCTGAAAATCAATATAATGAAAATGAAGAACATAAAAGTCCAAATGAACTTAAACCTACTTTTAAAATAAGACCCGTTGAATCAGGCGAATTAGCGTGGTGGTTAGACGAAAACGCCGAGGTACCTGAAGGAATTGAGACTTATCCAAATTGGGTTCGAGAAGATGGAACTACTCAGGATGGTCGGCAAATATACAAAATTAGAAAATACGATTCAGATGAAACATCATGGTGGCTGTCCAATAGTGATAAAACTAATTCTGAAACTAATCAAAATAATGTTTCTGATAAAGAAAATTCAAAGTCGTACAAGTTAAGGCATATCGATTCAGGAGAAAGAGCGTGGTGGATAAACAGCTCTGAGGATGTTTCAGAAATGGTTCAAGCTGAAGAAGACATTAAAAAAGATCAACCTCGTTATGCTATTCGACATCAAGATTCTAGTGACAAACCGTGGTGGTTAGAAAACAATAATCAAGAAAATGAATATACACAGGATACTTTGCTACCATTAGGTGACAGAGCGAGTCCTGAAGGGTTAGAAATGCCTAAAGAAGAAGAAGGTCGCCAGAGTCCTTACGATAATGTTCCCAGTACTTTCATAAAAGATAAACCACCTCACCTCTTTATTTCTAAACATACTAATATCGATGATATTTTGGGAGGAACAAGTCAAATGTGGAGCCCTTTTTTAGATAAAATGTACAATTATCAGCAGCAAGAAATAACTTCATATGGTACAAAAGAACATATTTTAGATGAACCGCCGACAGTCAGAAAACAGTAAGTATATTTATCTATTCTTTATTATATTATAGACATGTAAAAAAGTAAAGAAACTAAAAACATTTGCGCTATAAATTATGCCATTACCTGTTTCTATTTTTTAAATTATTTGTGGAATAGAAAATAATAATCTCAGGTGGTATTTCCTTAGTAAATGTCGGATATAGTTGCCACAACTTAAAATAAGGTTTATTGTGATTATAATGTTAGTTTTTTTCTAGATTAGATAAGTTACTACATTATTTATTAATTCTCCTTCTATTTTGTTGTTTTTAGAAAATATATTTCTGGGCTAAATTATCGCACCAATTAGTTTTGAGAGTTGTTGTGTATTTTAATGCGAAGAAAAATTAATGTATTTTTAATTATACCTACATCTCGCTGCACCTTATTTACTAACAAAAACAAAAAAGCAATAGCCCCAGGCAGAACAAGACTATATTTCTAATATAAAGTGTTGTTGTCTCCACCCAAAACCATAGTTTAAAGCCTTCGCTCTATTCCTCTTATTCAATTTTAAATGGTTTTCTGTGGTGTTCTTTCATTCCTCACGAAAAGTTTGCTCCAACCCAGCTAATGATTACGCAAGAGACAAGCATTACCATACCTGTGTACATTGAGAACAGGTTTAGGTACATGTACTTATTTTGTACAGGCATCAAACCAGGAGATTTCCACCGGCAAATAGCTCACCTGCTTTTCTGCATACTCTACAACGGCCGCCTGAAAATCCAATTCTTGTCTCATCTTAAAACATTCCTTTCTATGTATTGTCTGGTTAACGACTAACACGATGTTGTATGGTGAAAACAGATTCTGTAGCAGGTCTTTTATTGCTTAAATTCGGATTGTTAAGACTGTACGACCTTAAAGATCAATATGGCTTACTTTTCTAATCAAGTCATTTATACTACAGATGGTAAAAGTTCTGTTTTTTTTATTATTAAGGCAAAAAATCATCATCTCTTTGAAAACTTTAAGTCATCCTTGTTTTGTTTTTTGGATGTGTTTCAGTCTTTTGAAAATGTTGAAATGCTTTATTGACCGTTATGTAATGCACACTTAAACCACGGGCCACATAAGTGTAACTAAAGTCGTTGCCTGGACATCTTTTTGTAGTTAGGTGTTCCGTAACGTTATAAAAAATTGATTTCAGCTTACGATCTACAAGGTACTGGCAAAACTATTAACTTAACATACAATTAACAAAAAATGAAAAATAAAATAATTTCAATAACTGACATAATTTGAGAAAAAAGAATATCGAAAAAAGTGAACAAGTATTTAGTTATGTTTATCGTTCTAACAAAGTTAAACAAAGTTATTTTTAATTACTGTTTTTTTTATTTGTCATTTATCCAGAACACTGTACGTCAAGGTCTATACTCCAGTTACTGAGGCTAAAAATATGGTTAAACTTCCAAATTCTTAATAATTTCATCGATTTTTCTGTAAATTTAAAATTATCTGCTTCAAAAGTAATGTGCCTACCTACGCTCTGGGTGAGGTTTTTGTTTTTAAGGGGTGAAAACTCCTCCATATTGAAGAAACTGAAAAAAACACGGATTCAATTAGTTTATGCATTGAATCTTGTTTATTCGTATAAAGTAAATATTGTAATGAGTTCTATGATATAAAAATTAATTATTCACAATTTTCAACCCTTAAAACCTCTTTAAAAGCCTTAAAAGCAAATATTTTTTAAAAATAACATGATAAAAAGTTGTACTAGCTTGAAACATTTCAATTATAATTACATTTAAATATATTTAAATATTCTCGATAGCTTCTTTGTGGCATAATAATATACATTTAAATATAATTACACTTAAGTCCCTAAATATGCAATATCCTATATATTGGAAATTTTCCACCCTACCCCTTTTGTAAAAAATGAATTAAAAATATCTATTGTTTAAAATCCAGTTTTTCGCCCCGTAGGTCACCGTTGGCTTATATATTGTTTGTATATTGTCATCTTGGTCTTTGTATTTAGTGCTTGGAATAATTTTACTGTTTCTCCATTCTGTTGCTCAGCCTATATAACATTTATTAAAGGTTTTGTTACATTCTTTCGCTATATGGTCTATTACATTTATAAATAGTAGGTACTGGGTTAAGACTTCTTCCTTGTCCAACTCCTTGTGTTATTTCAAATGGTTTTGACTGCATATTTAGCCTTCTTTGTGTATTTGTTGTTTTCATGTACCTACTTATACCTATACTTTTTGTTGCTTCTATCAGTTCTGTACTTACTTGTTTCTAAAATAGTCTTTCTTTTTATTCAGTCGAATGCTTTTCCCAAATATGTAAGACTCAGATATATTTCTCTTTATTTTTTAAGGCTTTTTTTCTTGGTAAATATATGGTCTTGTGTGTCATCTCCTTTCCTAAATTCACTTTGGACGTCCTTTAATTTGTATTCTATTTCTATTCTGATATTTTTCTTTCAATTATGCTTTCGTATATTTTTGCTGCTATACATCTAATCTAATCTAAATAACCTGGCATGGTCTCTCCTGTGGAGCCCCATGTTTGAGCACTGCTTCCTGTGGGAATATTGTGACCAGGTTTGGCACCAAGAGTCCTTACATGCACCCGATGCATGTAGGACTCTAGTTTGTTCAGCTGAAAGTCAACATCCCGCTGATCTTCAGGTAGGCTAGAATCCAGGTGTCCTCAATTCCTTGAGTTACTGTTGCCACAGGGCAGTTCCCTTTATAAGAGATTTGAGTCCTGTGACCAGCTCCTCAAGGTGGTGATAGGATTCAGGATTCGTGTCACCGAAGATGAGGAACCGTTTATAGTACAAGGCCTCACACTCGAATAGAATGTGAGTTGCCGTCTCATCGTCCATGTCGCACAGTCGGCACAAGGTGGGTTCCTGTGTCAGAATCCCCATCCTCCGAAGGTGTAGTCTGAATGGTCCATGCCCAGTGAGCAGGCTCACTAGTACTCTAATCTGACACCTGCCAAGATTCAGTATGTCAGACGTGAGTTTTTTGAAGTAGCCTTTGAGCATCAGCTTCCAATGCCTCAGCCCTACAGTGTTACTCCAGTGTTTGGTCGACTCTTCCCAGACCCAGTTCCTGACTTTGGTCCTTACCCAGGCTCTAGGCAGTCCCAATACAGGTTCTGGACCAGTAAATCGTGTTCTTGGCCAGAAGGTCCGCGGTTTCATTACCTTCAAAACCTTTATGCCCTGGTATCCACTCCAAGAAGACACTGTTTTGTCTTGCCAGTTCATTGAGGTTTTGTATGCACTCCCAGATCAGCTTGGAACTAACCCGGAATTGTTATAAGGCCAGCAGTGCAGCCTGGCTGTCTGAGAAGAAAGTTATCCTCTCCCCTCTCCAGCCACGGCATCGGGCGTGGTCGACAGCCTTTAGTAAGGCGTATACCTCAGCCTGGTACACGGTTGACTCCGTTCCCAAGCTTAAGTTCTGCCTAAGGTTGCGTGGACCACAGACCCCTGCACCGGTTCCTTCTGAAGTGCGAGATCCGTCAGTAAAATACTTGATCCCTGCATCGTCAAAAATTCTTTGAGAGCTGTCCACAGTCCACTCGGCTCTGTCTCTCAGCCGGACTTGGTATCGACTCTCAAAGTTGTAACAGGGAATCATCTGGTCAGTTGGCAAGCCTGTCAACAGGACCTGACAATCTCCAGTGAACAGTGTGCGATGAGGATGCAAACCATCATCATCACACCCGTTAACTTTCAGCCTGTGTGCTCCCCTTTGATGTAAACATTGAGAGGTGGCAAGCCCAGGATAACTCCCAGTGCCGCTGTAGGGGCTGTCCTCATGGCCCCAGAGATCTGCAGGCATGCAAGCCTCTGAAGCGAGTCCAGGTTTCTCTGAACAGTTGATTGCTCAACCTTGTTCCACCATACGCATGATCCGTAGGAGACAATGGGTCTGACAACCGCCAGGTATATCCATCGGACGACCTTGGGTGAGAGTCCCCACAGATCGCCTAATCATGTTTAGAACACGCTTAGACTTGTCTATAGTGTATTCTAAATGCCGATTCCAGGTAAGTCTCTTGTCCAGATGGACGCCTAGGATATTTACCTCCTCGGCAATTGTTATTCTTTCACCGAAGATTCTGGGTGGCGTTAAGCCTGCCAGCTTATACCTGCGTGTGAAAGGTACGACTACCGTTTTGGCAGGGTTGACCGTGAGATGTCGACTCCTGCACCAGCGTTCTACTCTTGACAGAGCTCCGTTGAGCAGGCTCCGTCATAGTGGTCACACAAAAGCCTCGGACCAAGATGACGAAATCGTCAGCATAGGCCTGGGCATGTATTCCCGACTCATTGAGCTCCCGAAGCAAAGGGTCAGACGCGAGGTTCCACAACCGAGGAGAGATGACTCCCCCCTGCGGGCAGCCCCTAGTGGCTAACACCTCCCTCGATGCGCCAAACAGGTCGGCAGTGATAAGTCGCCCTCTCAGAAAGGTCTCTATCCACCAAGTAGTGGTAGAGTCTAGCCCTCCAAGGGAACCGACTATGGAATCGATAGAAGTATTATCGAAGGCACCCTGGACATCTAGAAAGACGGCCAGAGCCACTTCTTTTCGGTCTAGCGCTGATTCTATCTTGTCAACCAAGACGCGCAGCGCAGTTTCTGTGGATTTTCCTGGCTGATAGGCGTAGTGGTGCCGATGAAGTGGGGACCTGACAGTTCCTCACTCACACGACGATCCACCAGCCTTTCCAGGGTCTTCACAATGAAGGAAGAGAGACTAATGGGTCGATACGCTTAGGTTGGTCGAAGTTTTTCCGACCAGCCTTAGGTATAAAGACTACCCGCACCTTCCTCCAAGTGTACGGAATGTACCTGTAGGCCAGACTTGATCTAAACAGTCTGCACAGTGTTGGTATCAGGAGATCCAACCCATTCTGCAGAAAAGCTGCATAGACTCCGTCTGGACCAGGTGATTTGAAAGAGGTTTCCCACCGTCCGGCAAGCTCCCCTTGGCAGCTTCCAGCTTTTCCTTCCTTCTGCGCAGTTTCGCCGCTCCAGAAGGCCTTTTTCTTTTAGCCTTCAGGCGCAGGTTCCCAACGGTGACGTCGAGCCCTGCGACCTGTTGGCATATCCCCTCGTTAGATTCAGCGGATGCTGACTCTTTTTTTGGTGATGTAGCTTCCTCCGTTTCCATTAGAAGCTCGTCCTCAGCGGAGCTGGTCACCTCCAGATGGGGCAGCCTGAGCTCTGCTGTTGTTGGTGTATCTACATCAGAGTCCATCTCCGAAGAGACGGCCTCCTCCGTAGGTGAATTGTTTTTTGTTTTTCTTGTGGTGTCCATTTGAATCCCACGAGTACCGGGTGTAAACGGTCCACCTTCTCAGTGACCCGTGTAGGAAGGTAAGGGATAAATACAATGGGGTGCTCCCTGGTGCCCCAAGGGTATCGTTCGCGGCTGCATATTAGACCCTGCAACCTAAGCCCTCAGCACGATGCCTTACACCTTAGCTTGGGTCGTTAGCCACATGGAGGCGAGAGTAGCATTGAAGAGCAAAGATTCCCGACCACACCAGCATGAAGCTGGTGAGCTGAGACTTTACCCCCCCTGTGAACCGCTGCTGCTATACATAGTAGTAATTTACATCTATGGTTTTTAAAGTCTCTTGTGTTTCTTTTGTTATGTATAGGTATAATTATTGCATTAGTCTACATTCTAGGTAGTGTTTTTCTCTTCCATATTAGGTTATATAGGTATAATAATTTATCTTTTGCTTAGTCTCCTATATCTTTCATCATTTCTGGGGCTACTTCATCGCCTTCTACTGCTTTTCAAATTTTTTTTTTTTTTTTAGTGCTTCTTCCAGCTCGTCTTTTTTATGCATCCGGGGTTTTCCGTGTTACTCGTGATACTTCTATTGTGGTAGCTTTCTCTTTCTATTTTATTCCCTTTTTCTACAATCATTATTATTCGTTATTTGCCTTAGTTTTGTTTCTTTGTTGCTTTTTAGATATGTCAGTGTTCTATAAAATAATTTTACATTTCCTCCGTTAATTTCTTCTATTTTTTCTCCAAATCTGTCCTAACTTTGCTTGTTTTCTTTCTTTGCTTTAAAGGCTAGAAAGTATAAACAAAACAAAATAGTAATTCTTTTGAGCTAATAAGTTTTTAATGGGATTTAGGTCGCACCTGCCATTCCAATACCTTTTCTAGCTATTCTGCTTCTATGAACACATTAGTGTGTTGAAGTGGTAGTAATGGATTTTTTACTACACGTCGATGACAGATTTAACATTCTAAGGTCTCGCTTGTCTTTCTGGATTGTTGAGAATCTGAATTCGATGACCAATTGATCTGAGGCCAATTCTTGTCTCTTCCGAAAAAAGAACATTTTATCAATTCCTAATTGATCAGTTTTAGTGTTGAAGGCAAATTAAAGAAGTGTGGGACCTGTAACTCTTTCTACTGCACAGACGTCAAGCGCGAAGTCTTTTCTTATTAATTCAACTTAATCTTTTATACCTGTAGCTTTTAGAAGTTGTGGTTAAAGATCTGGATGAAACTTTTCTTTTGCCATTTTGGCACAAAAAGCAGCCTACTTGTTCAGTTGTGACTTTTTAACGACTACTACCTCTGCTATGTCTCTTTTGAGCATACCTTGTACAATGACTGTAATACTTCTTTCCCTTTGCACATCTCTTAGTCCAACATATAAGGCACTTTTTATTTGACCAAAATTAAATTACCAGAACAATTTTACTAATAAACAAAAAATTCACCAGATAATAAATGTGTTTCTTTAAAACAAGAGGCTTATTTTATAGTTGGGTACCTACCAGTTCCTTATAAAATGTTTATTCAGAAATACAGAGTAATTCCATATAAGTTTGATTGTGTGTACTAAGATTTGTATAGTGCCCAGAACCGGCATTAACTGTGCTATAATTATTGAAGATTTAAAAACTTATTTATCGTTTTTTATAGATAGGTAGGACATTGTCAAAACTATTATTTCTAAAGGTAGGCAGCCAGTAATACTTTGAATTCGAATTTCTGATATTCCTTAACAGAAATACATCAAGCACATTTTTTTTTGTTGACCTTTGTTTTATCGGCACAAAACAATGCATACTAAAAACCAGTTTTTATAGTTTTAAATTCTCTTAACTAAATAATTGATACAAATTGGTACAATAAAATGTTTTATTTATCGAGTAACTGGTAATAAATATATTTGTTATATGAATCCTGGTAGGTCCAATAAACGAGCATATCACTTTCGTATAGCAGAAAAAAATGATAAGTGGAATCTTTAACTAATTGTTTGTCCTCAATCCTAGCAAACATTTCTTGAGGGTAATATAACATAACATATTGTATACTGCCTGTAGATCTGCATTAGTTTCAATAAATTTTAATGTATGGTTTCTGAAAGAATACCTACTGTCCCATTCTAAACGGATATCAAGTCTCGTTCAGTTTGCGATATGTGCTCGCGTCAAAGCTAATTCTGTTAAATAATGATTATATCGGTTTTAGGGTCAAAGCTAATTCGTCTGCCAAAAATCTTCAACCTACCACGATGTGGTTTCCTTGGACCGATAGGGTAGGCAGAATTTTTTTTCTTCGCTACACCCTTTTAATACATCGGAAAATTTTGAGCTTAACCTTGATTTCAAAGCAAACTAATCTTTTATTGAGTCGTTGGCAGTCCTATTTGCATGACTTCTAGCTTATCTGAATGATGCTGTTCAGTGTGCTTTGGTATTAGTCTTTCCCTGTCAATTACAGTGTTTAGAGTTTAATAATTAGATTCAATTAGTAAGTTTTATATTTCTCAAACGCTGTTATAAGAAAAAACTTATCTCTTGCACTGGTAACTTTTTTTCTACTCTGCTTACGTTGTCTAGCGTGTGGTCCAACTTTTCCAAATATTTTTACCATTTGACTAACTTGAATGGTGTACACCTAACAGATTGGCCATATAACGCATACTTGAACCTTTCTTTAATAAATTAGACGATCTTATAGACTTATCAAAGATTATATGAATTCATGACTTTAACTTAAACAGTCGAAAAAAATTCTCATTTTTATGCTGGAACTATTCTCCTTGATCACAAATAAGTGAGGTACAAAATAATGATGTTCATTTAAGGAATTTTGGAAACATAACGGAACATATTTACCATGACCTAATTCAACATACTCTGCCAACAATCTTTTATATTCATCTAAATACTAACCCTCTTTTGCATGGCGTTTTTCTAATAAGTGGAAACTTAGTTTATCAGATACAAATGAATCGCCTAATGTTTTATAAGCATTCTCAGAAATGAGTGGTAAGTCTACTTGATATCTGCCATTGGGCAATATCACTGTGGTATTTTTAAAGATTTCTTCTGCTCTTTTATCTTCTTCAGAGACATTGCTTTCTTCTGGTATCTCTTCCTGATTCCAAAAAAGTTCTAAAATTGTATCCAAGCTGTCAACGGATTCGTTTGAAATGAAAAAAAAAGTGAGATGAGGAATACGCAGAAAGTTTTAAACAATGCAGAGGAACTACTCCTGAAATTATCCATCCTAGATGAGTATCAATAAGGGAAGGTTGATTTTTCCCATTTTATACAGATTGGGTTTTAATAAGTCGTAATAGATGTCTGCACCTAATAACATATCAACAGATGAAAGGGATTTCAAATTCTGGGTCTGCTAGCACATCAATTATATGAGAAGGTATTTTAAGGGAACTACTATCTAGGTATACATACTTGAGGAAGTTGTTAAACAGTATAAAGTTGAATTAAATTTTTAATTCTGGAAATGGCGTGGTAGATTCAGGTTAAGAAATTAGAAATACATAAAAAATGTTTTTTATGTATTCAAGTTAAAGTTTCAATTACATCTATTTATAATATTTAATAGTATATCAAAATTGATGCAGCAGTCTTTTGCAATAAACCACGTATGATTTATCATAGTACTCCAATAATTTGTCCCATATTAAAAATAAGTTAAAACAAATGCGTGTTTTTTTTTGGAATGTATAACGTACGAACAAAAAAGTTTCATGTTTCAATTGTCAATTTGACTAATAATCTCATTAATGTCATACATACATTTGCTTAAGCAGGAACTGAGTAAGCGTTACATTTGACATAAGTTGAATCAAGATACCTAAAACTCTGACTAATAGCCAAGGTATCGGTGGCTTAGAGGTTAGAGCGTTACCGCGTATAGGTCAAGGTTGCAGGTTCGAGTCCGCTGCGATGCGACATTTTTTCAATTTCTTCTTAATATCATTTTCTTGTTTGTATAATTTCAAAAACCGAATAAAAATATAAGGCAGTGCACAAAAAAAAGTGACTTGGAGTTGATGTTTTAATTGTCGATTTCCGTAATGATTTTCCGCAAAATCTGCAAAATATTGTTCCACGGCTGCAATAGCTTCTTCATTGGACGAAACCCGCTTTCCACGAAAGTATTGTTTTTAGTTTCTGAAAATGTAGTAGTCGGAAGATATTGAATCAACAAAACCCTTTTTTCATCCTAAAAAACTGATGCTATAACATTTTGCCGATCATTCTGACTTCACCTGTTTTGGAGCTAAAAAGCCAGCTTCAGTCTATTGTAAATGTTTTTGTTTCAGTTTAGGATCGTAATGGTGGATCCAGTTTCATCCATAGTTATAAAAAGACGCACAAAATCCAATTTCACGGTTAGTCAAACTTGAATCTTTACAAACAGTACCTATCATATACTTGCTCAATGTGTTTTGAACGTCCACTACGTGGTTTATATTCGACGCTTGCACGACCACGTTTAAACTGTAAAACCCTTCGATGCACACAGTTTGAAATCAAGCAGCAAATTCCTTTAACACTTTTACCGTTTTTTGTATGAATATCTATTGCTGATAAAACGAAGATCAAATTTGCTGTATGATATTAGGTTTTTTACATTGTAATAAAATAAACTTACGCATCAACTTCAAATGGCTTGTGAACATAGAATGAATTGACAATTCAAAATAGAATTTTTTGTGCATTCAAATAGAATATGAAATATTAAAATAGAGTATAAATTTTCATTCCTCTACTGGTTAATACGCGTCGCTTTCAAAACTTTTCAACCAACCCTTATTATAAATAAGTTTGACGAACAAATTGACGTTTAAGCGTTCGTATAACACACCAAATTTTTTACGTAGGTAAAGTTAGCAGTGGAAGTGTAGCAGTTTTAAAATCTGACTAGATAATTTCAAAAGGCTCATTAAAGGCTTATTTGGTACCCCATTGCGAAATTAAGTGCTCCAAGGGTTTTCGAAAAATTAAGGAAACTGCTAACTTTAAGTAAAGTTAGCAGGGGATTCTAGAAACTTCTATAAAAATAGATTTTTAGAATTCAAAAATGGATAGATAATTAAAGGCTCTAAAAAAATGCAAAAATATTTATAACTTTTTGTATATAAATAGTATTTTTAGCAAAAAATGAAAAACTGCTGACTTAACCCTATATGACAATTGCCAAATTCCATTAAAGCTTATCTTTTCTAATTACACATGTAGTAAATAATTAAAGGCTAATTAAAGGCTCTACGAAAATGTAAAAATATTTATAATTTGCTAATTATTAATATATAATTATCTAACTAAAACTATTCTAGCACCAACTTCAGACCGCTGCGGTATTTATTCAAATAAAATAAAAAATAATATTTTTTGTAAAATAACTGTCAAATAATAAAAGGCTAATTAAAGGTTTTACGAAAATGTAAAAATATTTATAATTTGCTAATTATTAATATAATTATTTAACAAAAACTATTCTAGCACCAACTTCAGGCAGCTTTTGTAGTTATTCAAATAAAATAAAAAATCTGTTAAATAATTAAAAGCTAATAAAAGGTGCAAAGATATTACAATTTTTTTCCTTATAAATAATATATTTATTTAAATATAAAGATATAATGTAATATATTATATGTTCAATATAATATAATAATCAATCGATTAATGTGACACCCACATAATGGAGGCTCGTTAAAGTTATAATTTTCGGCGTTCATAATCAATTTTTTGGCGTTTTTATAAATTTTATTTTATTGCAATATGTTATATATTGTTATGATATGATTGGTTAATAAAAATTTTGTATTTCATATTAGGTAAACTGTCTTTATATAGATGTTTAAGAATTTTATTTCAGAAAGAGTTGATAGTTGTTGATTTTGTTTATTATTTTTTTTTAAGAAGTTACCTAGTGACTGATATAAAGAATTTGATCACTTTTTGATAGAAAAGATTGAGAACAGTTAGAAAATTTTGAATTTGTATTTAAAACTTAAAAGTTGAAATAAAGTTATACAACATGAATATGGTTTTAAATTAAACAAGAAAACACAATTTTGAACCCAGACTCAATAAAAAGAAGGAGCAGCTGGAGCAAAGAAAAGCATAAATAAATCCATTTCATAATAAAATGACGAACCAACGTGGGGCACGAAAAGAAATCAGGACAACAAGCCGATAGAAAGAAATCAAGTGACATTTAAGCTAGAAGATTTTGAAATTTGTAGAAAATTGTACTCTGGGGTAAGTTTTTAAATTTCTATATAAAGACAGTTTTAGTTTATTGGGCATAATTAAAATAGGGAGGATACATAATTTATTAAGACATATTTTATAAAAATTGAAATTTTTTTGACAGTGTCAATAAGACATAAAAATTTAAATTGATATATGAATTAATACTATACTATATTATAAATCTAATAAACATTAAAATTTAAATATTATAATAATAAATTGAATATAATAAATAATAATAAAATGGAAACAAGAAAAAGACAAAACAAGAAACAGGATTTACAGATGCAACAAGGAGATCATCAAAAAGATGATGACATACATATTATGGAAACAAATGAATCGGGAGATGAAAAAGAGAATACCACAATTATAGAAGCAATTATTGAAAGTAATGGTAACAAACATGAAGAAAGTGACATGGAAAGAATGTTTAAATTATTAGAAAAAATGAATAATAATTTAAAAGAAGATATGAATTCAATGAAAAAGAATTTACAAGAAAATCAAGAAAAACAAGACAAAAATACAGAAGCAATAAATGTAAATATGGATTCTATGAAAAAATAAATAAAAGAAGATATGAAAAAAGAAATAAAAGACATGAACAAGAATATAGAAATATTTAAAGATGAGATGAGGAACCAAATGGAAATGTATAGAGAAATATTAGAAGAAACAAAAACAGAAATAAGAAATGAAATGAAAATGAGAAAAACAGAATTAGAGGAATTACAAGAAGTAAAAATTAAAATAATTATTAATAAGGAATATAAAGTTGAAATAAAAGAAATTAATGCTAATACAAATAAAAAATTAAATGATTTAGAGATAATTATACAACAAAAGAATATGGAAAAGAAAAATGTAAAAGAAGAAATGCAAAATACAGTAAAGAAGATATATGAGATGGAAGAAAAAGAAAAAGAAAAAGAAATAAATGTAATACAAGAAAATGAAATTAAAATTAAATAATGAATATGACGATGATAAGAAGAATTATAAAGATAAATATTGTAAAAATGAAGAAGCAAAATATGAAACTAAAATATATGAAGGTGATAGAAATAAATATAAAAATAGATATTATTATGATAATAATAATAATAAAATTAAATATAAAACTAAATTCAATTACAATAAGGAGAATAAGAAGAAACCTTATGAAGATGGTGATATAAATTATTTTGAAATATGTGATGAAATTAGAAGATTAAAAAAGATTTGGAAGGATATAATTTATAATTATAAGAAAAATAAGTTAATTAAAAACAAATAGGATTAAGATAAAATTAAAATTAAGATTAAAATTAAAATTATTTTATAGAGGAAAATAAATAATGGGGAAATATCAGAAAAAGGGGGAAGAAATTGATTAAATAAAATAAATAAAAATTATTAAATTGGTAGAATTTAAAAATAAATTTAAAATATAAAATGTGTCTTAAAGGAAAATTTTAATTTTTAAATTTAGGGGGATTTTGTTATGATATGATTGGTTAATAAAATTTTTGTATTTCATATTAGGTAACTGTCTTTCTATAGATGTTTAAGAATTTTATTTCAGAAAGAGTTGATAGTTGTTGATTTTGTTTATTATTTATTTTTTTTTAAAGAAGTTACCTAGGGACTGATATAAAGAATTTGATCACTTTTTGATAGAAAAGATTGAGAACAGTTAGAAAATTTTGAATTTTTATTTAAAAGTTAAAAGTTTAAATAAAGTTATACAACATGAATATGGTTTTAAATTAAACAAGAAAACACAATTTTGAACCCAGACCCAATAAAAAGAAGGAGCAGCTGGAGCAAAGAAAAGAATAAATAAATCCATTCCATAATAATATATTATGATAACTACTTCAAGGGTGTTGAAACTTTACTGTTTTATTACCCTGACAATACTTATCAAACCTTTAGAGAATTTTTTTACAAGGGTGGTCAGCAATCCAATCTAGGCGAATAGTTGGATTTTAACAAAAGCCCAAATATTTCGATTACTTTATTACTACTCAAAATACAAAGTTTGTTAACCAGATGTATTTAAAAGTTGCAAATAAAATTTCAAATTTTAGTTACTTTTGCTGTACCTAGTTGTCGTTTTGATCAAATCTTTGCTTTTTAATAACATAATTTTTTTAGTTATTTCTTTTTTTTTTTAATTTAAATAGTTAATTTCTATCAATAATTTTAATTGGCCTTTAATTATTTGTCAGTTATTTTATAACAAATATCATTTTTTATTTTATTTGAATAATTACAACAGCGGTCTGAGGTTGGCGCTAAAATATAGTTTTTGTTAAATTATTATATTAATAATTAGAAAACTATAAATATATTTACATTTTCATAGAGCCTTTAATTAGCCTTTAATTATTTGACAGTTATTTAAAAAAAAATCATTATTTTATTTAAATAAATACAACAGCGGTCTGAAGTTGGCGCTAAAATAGTTTTTGTTAAATTATTATATTAATACTTAGAAAA